>ML786636.1:588274-676506 GCA_009831015.1 Picea engelmannii | reverse complement strand
ACAAGTTTTGTTTTTACTGTAAAGTGAAATTCTAAATAAAAAAAATACTTTTATATGTCGGAAGTTGAATAACTTGTGAAAATACAGTTTTTTTTGTCATAAAACAAGCAAAAGTGTAACCCACCTTCATGATTTCACCCGAGGGAATTTGGAAAGAATAATCCAAATTCCTAGAAAAATAATGAATTCGACATATCCTTGTTGCTCCGCAAATCTCTGACATGGGTTGACAGAAGGAAGAAGCAACAAAATTTATTGTTAGTCGATATCATCAAGGATACCTATGGCTGGATCAACCAATAGCAATAACCAATGGACTCATCTACCTAATCATGGGAATTCCAAGGATAGGAGCCAGGGTAATGAAATCGATCAACACCAATGAGTAGATGCAATTTTTTACAGGGTCAGAAATGACCAAAAACTCTAAGGGGTTGTTGATCGATAAAATTACCAACTTAAGAGCTCAATGGACTTCAATAATAACATCTTTGTGATTCACACCAAAGGTCAAGAATCATATGTAAATATGACAATGGTTGAAGAAACAATACAAGTCTATTAGAATGTGGAAAGGTTCAATTGGATGGAACATCTAGATGACATGATCAAAACAAATTGTAAGGAAGTTCAAGATTCAGGCAAGGCCATCAAATTTCCTTCATTACTAATCTAGATAGTGTTGAGGAAAATATATGAAATGATCTTACTCAAGCATTTTTAGAGCCTTCTTGGATAAAGAAAAATAGACAGGAATATCACCCTATTGCTTTTAGCCATCAAAATTGGTATCCTAATTCACAAGTATTGATTACAAGTTCTTAGGTTGTTTTTTTTTATATAAATAAAATCTTGCTGAAAAATTCATTATTTATGTAATTTTCTAAACATAAGAGATGATGAAATGAATATAGAGACAGAAGCAAATACACCAAGTCAAAAATCAAAACATATGAGACATAAATCAATCCTTTATTTCATTCCAATTCATCAGAGAATCATTCTCTTTACAAAATTTCCTGAGGGAGTTTTGGACCAAAGTCAAACTTAGACATCCCCAATAAAATATACAAAAGGACTTCTGACATAAAGTAAAAAATTGAACTTGAAAAGCTAGATCAGCTTGCCACATATTGTTTCCCACTCGACTCTGCACAATAGCCTTTGTCAGTCATGAAATCTAATTCACAAACAGACAAGTCTACACAGACTATCAAACATAGATCAACACCTATGGAAAAAAAGTGTTTGAATGATGTAATTCATCCCTAAATCTTGTTGTCTACAATAGGACCCTGCTATCATAAAATATAATTAGGATTCTAATGAATTAAGGAATGAATGAAAACTGAATTATCTCAACAGAACTCAAAGAGAAAACCTTAGTATGCTTCTCCTTCCATTCTTCTTTTGTTCCTCCCTTTCCTTTTGCCTTTAAACAAATTAGAATCGGTTGAAGTAGTTGAACTACTTCTTTAGTTAAGTTAACTAAAACTCAACCATGTTTTTAGTTAAGGGGGAAAAGTAATAAAATCATAATAAGGGTTTTAAATAAATAATAACTAGTAGGTGGGACCCCTTGTGACTCCCTTTAGTTCTTTAACAATCATAGCACAACCAGTTAATCAAACAAAACATCCCTCCTTATGACTCCCATCATCACATTCATACTTTGACAAATTATATCAATGACAATTGAAATTATTTCCAAAAATGTATTTCCCATATATCCAAAACATAGTGTGTTGTCCAAAAAAAATCAAAAGTCAATTGTCCTCAACAATTAATAAATAAAAACGTAAAATCCATATTTTCCACTCTGGGAGGCAATATTTCCCTTGTTGTCGTTGTCAACTTTTCATCTCTTTGAATTTTCCTTAGGCTATGTGGAGCCTTTAGGCCTAATCTCACTGATCACGTGAGATCAATTATCTCTCAAATGCATGTGAGAGGACATAGATTTATCGGAGTCATTTGAGGGTGAGGAAGAGGCAACAATGGATTTTCCTTTTTCAGGAGCATGATGGGCCTCAGTTTTCAACCTTTTTCTTGCATGGGAAGACTAAAATGGTGAGTGGATAGGGGCAGCTTGGACAATTTTATTAATAGGTGGGGAAGCAGGTAAAGACAATTTAGGCCAGCCACGATGTTGGGAGAATGTCGGGTGGACAATCTCTTGCCATCTGTCGTTTTCGGGGACTTCAGGTTTCAGTGAGACATGAGGAGGCACTAGGATACTAGGGACCTGTGGGGCTTGGAAGGGAGGCCTCTCAGTCCTAGGTTGGACCGCTCCTTTCCCAATCCAGTTAAAAAATCTAGCTTGAAATAGTTGTCCTAACTCTTGCGAGTCTGCATCAAAGTGTATAGAAAATATTGGCCTTCTAGGGAACCTGTTCCAATTTCCCCTTTCTTGGTTACCCCGACCATGGCTACCTCTACTGAAAAATGTCATTCATGTATGCATAATTGATTAGAAAATAGTTTCTTTAACAACAATACATGACAACTCTTTTAAATATGAAATAAAATTTGGCTCAGGAACATATCATACTCATGCAATCCAATCCATAGAAATTGTTTAATAGTTGTCAATGAGAAGGGGGTGAAAAAAGGTTTTGGGATATGCGAGGGGTTGTATTGAGTGAAAAATGTTAAAATGAGGGGGTAAAGATCATGATGACTACTCACAGACAACAAACAATCATTTGTATCGTAAACCAAAAGAATATATCACTGTAATTCATCCCTTCGATACATTAACTGTCATAATACATAACTTATCTTAACTATAATTAAATTTTAGGAACAAGGAGTGGATAGTGAATATGGAAGGTGAGGGGAATTGTAATTAGCGAAAAGTGAAATAATGGTTGGGGAAAAAATGAATGTTGTTCAAAAAATCAATTAAGTAATCCATAGAAACAATTTTGTATTCGATAAAACTATTCCAACATCAATTAAACAATTATTGTGGTCAATTAAACCATTAATGTGTGTTAAAACGTGCTCACTGTCCCACATTCAATTTCCTTAAAAACTTTCAATTAACACATAATTTAATAATAATCAAAATCGTCATGACTTTTGCCCATATTATTTAAAAGCATTTGTTTCCTTTCATTTACTTCCCTTTCACATTTAAACAAAATCCAAGGAACACACAATCACATTATTTCAACTATGTTCAACATAATAAATATATCAACCACTACCCATAAATTTAATTTTTCAAATCAAATATAGACGCATGTCTTTCTTGAGTCAAACAGATTCCTTTTAAACATGCATGATCCCATTCCTTTGGCAAATTCAACAATTCAATTTGAAATGAAACCATACTACCAAAACCCTGTGCTCATCTATGATAGTGTAATAAAACAAAACTATGCACGATGTCCATAAATCATGCACAATAGACAACCAAGCCACAATTATCAACTTTTCAACTTGCAATAATCTCGATCGGGACAAATTAAACACACAACAACCCAAATTCACTTTATACCATGTTGTAGGAACAAACAAACCATACATAACGTAAAGAGGGATATCTGTGACTGTACATATCCAATTACTCCCAATGAAACCATTCATAACAATGATGAGTTATCAATCCAACTATTACAACAAAAGGAGGTAGCGATTGTATGCTAATTATCATTTCCGATTACAAATGGGTGATCAACCCGATCAAATAGAGATGAGTCAATAATCAAAACCACTGTCAACGCTACTCAACCAACTCATGACAATCAACATGATACTGACAGGGTGTGACTGGTTTAGTTTATCAAAATTGGGCTCTGTAACTAATCAAAAAATAACCAAGGGTTAGCTTGGTGGAACCAAACACACAGAGGTAAGAGGTCAACTATATCAACATTAGGTGGGAGTCTTTGAGAAAATAATGGTGGAAACATAATCCTTATAACCCTTATCTTGAAACATAGGGTGACATTTCGACACCAGGTAGGGTAGACCATGAGGTCGAGGAGCATAGGTTTCTTACTGGCTAGTAACCATCAAGAACACGCAGAGGCATAACCCTTGTGGTTTTCCCCAAAAGTCGAATAATGATGATAGAAATGCAGATCCCAGGTAATACCAACCAACCCTAAAGAAATATTCTTGGCATAATAGCCACCCATAACCAACTGTGTGGATATCAATAATGTGAAATGAGCTCACAACCAAGTGGAAAAATGATATGTAGTGACCAAAAGGTGGTTCAAATTATACACAAAAACCCCATAACACCAAATACAACTGAGTGTTGTTACCACGACTGTGAGGATATGGCCATCAAGGAAGAAAAGAATGAAACCCTCTAATAAAAATCCACAAGGACAACAAAGAGCCATCACGATTTCCACCAAAAAAAACAACCAATGAAATTGCTACTTCGACCATCAATTTTTCCATTGCAAAAAATAAAACAAACAACCATTCGATATAAAACACCACGAGTTTACACAGTTGTCAGCCTCAAGAAAACGCATACCAATACATCACTGAGCCAATGTTCATTTCATAAACAGAGCGAGTTCATGGATGGGCGAAAAAAAAACATACTTGTAACCAAATGGCCTTAAAAAATTGAGCTTGGTCGAGCAGTTCCTTCCACACCTGAATCCCAGAGCTTAACCACAACAAACATCAAATGAACAATAACCAAGCTAGGGTAATGGCTAGTCGAAGAATTATGGAGTGACGTGCATTTACTACACGTCGCTTCCATCCTCCACTCATTCAATTACGTAGTACATGTCAGCCAACCAAACCATTAATCCATGCCCATTAATCGATGCATCGAAACTTGCATACATTTCTTGCCAATTGTGCCACCCGATCCATTTTAATCATTGACAAAAAACATACTATAACATATATTATATGTGCCTCATATAACTCAATAAAATTTTATAGCCACTAACATTGGTAGTTAGGACTAACATCAATTCCTTTAATTTCAAATGCATATAGTATAGCATAGCATAGTTTAGTTCCTTCTTCTTGGATTTTTTTCCATATTGCTCTTGTCTCTTATTATAACTAACACGTGTCTTATGCAGGTGTAACAGGTAATAACTCATGGATCCAATATAAATGTAATAACAATGAATATAATCCATTCATACATGGAATTTAGAGTTTAGAGAAACAAAACCAACACATAAAATCCATTATCCATCTGCCATTAAGTCACAAATAAAACCAATATTTCATCATCAATCATGTAGAACCCTATAAGGAGTGTCAAACAACAACATAAATATCAAATAAGAACCTTATCTGATCCTCCAATCTACAAGGGGGTCCCACCTACTAGTATTATATATCATTAGCTTAGTTTAAATAATAGGCTTTAGCAATACTTTGCGAGCAAAATCCTCTTTGTGATTTTTATCATCAACAAACTGGCGACTCCATAGGGAAATATATTTCCAATAGATTAAGAACTCAGAACACATGGTTTCACTTACCAATAACAATAGATCAATAAGATATAACAAAAATGATTATGCAACAGGGGGAAGTGAGAGGATCTAATGGAAAAATGATCGGGAATTCAGGAATAACTCACGAAAAATGTTAAGTATGAGGGGTTTTTCCCTGTACGCATAATCATTCAATCAGAACTTGATATTTACTTCAAGGAGAAAAATTTATGGAATTTCTTTTTTAAATTCTCAAATGGATGAAGAAATGGAAAGAAGAAGTGGGATATAACCAATTTCTTTATAAGACAACAGTGAAAGAAGATAACAAATTCAATTATGCTTTTAGGGGGAACATCGTAACAACTGTGTAATCTTGATTGTTATTGACTAACAATACCTTGCAGGAGTGTCACTATGGAATAACTGATACAACATCTTATTCTTGACCAAAAATCTACTAAAATATTAAAACCAATAAAAATCATGACAAAAATAGGACTACAAAATTTAAAACAACATAAATCAAATAACAGAATTTGCAAAAGCAACATGAAAGATATTAAAAAGGAAAGAATAAATCAAACTACTGTAAAAGAAGAAATTAAAATAGTGGGAAAATGAAAGAAGAACGACAACCATGTTGTTCAGGGATGACAACCATGTCCAGAAGGGTGGCATCTGCTTTGATGTTGGCCAACTGATTTAGAATATTGTATTTGGAAGAGGGGAGAGGGGAGGTAATTCCTTGACTGTCAAGAACTTTAGGAACATGAATATTAGAAGCTGGTGAGGATGATCTCGGGCTAGAAGAGTTGAGGGGAGGATCATATTTTCCTTTGGGAGAATAGGATTTGTTCCTAGTATTGATGATCATGACATCTTCTGGCTCTGCAAAATCTAGGATAGTGATGGTAGTTTCTGGAATTTAATCAAAGATCTTATCTCTAGCTCTCTTCCTTACCTCACATGTGGTTTCCTCGTGGTGTTCCTCGCAAAAGTTACACCAACTTCGAGGCATGATAGATTTAGGATGAAAATTATTTTCAATTGGATTTCTAAAGGGGGGTGCAGAAGAGGATGAAGCTCCAAGGGTGAGAGGGGAGACATTTCCTTTTCCCTCATATGCTATCATACGATTATTCATGTATTGGACTAGCTGTAAGAGGGAAGACATGTCTGTCTGTTTAATTGATTCTCCCTGAGGAAGACCTATTCTTTCAAGTTGTTCCTCATACTCTAAACAAGTATGCAGAGAGGAACCGAGGTTATCAATGGGTTTTTCCTCAATCCTATGATGATATGGGTAAGATAATGCATGAAAGTGGATTGGATCTAAGGTTGAATGAGTTCAGGGATATGATTGTATAACTTAGTGAAATGCAAGTTAAAGGACTTGATGGTCTCACCATCCCTATAGGCGATGTTATTGTACTCTCGTAACTACTCAACTGGGATTTTAGGTTTCCCATAAGTGGATTTGAATTAATAAACTAACTCCTCCCAAGTAGACATAGTATTAGGAGGAAGGTCAAAGAAATTTGCTGCAACCTTTCCTTCCAAGGAATTGAAAAATAAGCGCATGCAATTATCATTGTCATTGGATCCTATGTTGTGACAAGCATTAGAAAATTCCACCAGGTGTTCATTTGTAGTGACAGTGTTATTTCCCAAAAATCTAGGAAGAATCTCTTTGAATTTAGGAAGTGGACGAGTAGCAGGTGCTAGGTTAAGAGGAGAGGAAACATGCCATCATGCGGTTGTGGCATCTTCTTCAAATTGAAAAATCCCATACTTTTTGATGACTTTGGTGGGATTGGTGGTAGATTGGATAGGGGTATGGTGGCTATATAAACTACCAATCACTAATGAAGCTGAATACTGAGAGGAGGAATCACTTCCAGTGCCACCGGATCCACCACTAGATTCCATATTGTGGATGATAGGTAAGGGAGAGAAATACAAACTGGATGAATTAGATAAAAGTTCTCCTTCGATCACTTTGTTGGGTTGGTAACACAACAATCCTTCTTCCTATTTCAGCAATAGGATTAATTTTGGGTGATAAGCCTCTTCTTCTCCTAGAAACACGAGAGTCTAAGGACATGAAACGAAGGCCAAAAATGAATGAACAAGATTTTTATTTCTGATTTCTAGGTTGTCTACATTGAGCTTCCCAACGTTCTTTGGAACTAATGTCTCATTCAATTGCTCCCCATGAATGATTAAGCTTAGCCCGAGTATTAGCAGTGTCTAAAATAAACACATTCAAAGCAATGTTAGTTTGATCTTGAAGATCGGGCTCAATATTGGGCTACCTTGCAACAGGTACAGTCATTAAGAAATAAAATAGTCAAAGAATCAATATCAGAAAAAAAATAGATGTATTCGATGCTAATCAAGAATAAAAATTAACCAGAGAGATATTGAAGATCTCCCTAGTATGGCCTCCAAATAAAGGTTGCGGAAAATATATGAAATGATATTACTCAATCATTTTCAGATTCTTCTTGGCTAAAGAAAAATAGACAGGAATATCACCCTATTGTTTATAGCCATCAAAATTGGTATCCTAATTCACAAGTATTGATTACAAGTGCTTAGGCTGTTTTTTTTTTTATAAATAAAAGCTTGCTGAAAAAATCATTATTTATGTAATTTTCTAAACATAAAAAATGTTGAAATGAATATAGAGACAGAAGTAAAGACACCAAGTCAACAATCAAAACAGATGATACATAAAGAAATCCTTTATTTCATTCCAATTCATCAAAGAATCATTCTCTTTACAAAATTTTCTGAGGAAGTTTTGGACCAAAGTCAAACTTAGACGTCCCCAATGAAACATATAAAAGTACTTTTGAGAGAAAGTTAAAAACTGAACTTTAAAAGATGGATCAACTTGCCACAGATTTCTACCCACCCGAATCTACACAATAGCCTTTATTAGTCATGAAATCTAATTCACAAACAGACAAGTCTACACAGACTATCAAAGATAGATCAACACCTCTGAAAAAATAGTGTCTGAATGATGTAATTTAGTCTTCAATCTTGTTGTCTACAATAGGACCTTGCTATCATAAAAATGAAGTAGGATTCTAATGAATTAAGGAATGAATGAAAACTGAATTATCTCAACAGAGCTCAAAGAGAAAACCTTAGTATGCTTCTCCTTCCATTCTCCTTTTGTTCCTTCCTTTCCTTTTTCCTTTAAGAAAATTATAATTGGTTGAAGTAGTTGAAATACTTCTTTAGTTAATTTAACTAAAACTCAACCAAATTTTTAGTTAAGGGGGAGAAGTAATAAAATCATAATAAGGGTTTTAAATAAATAATAACTATTAGGTGGGACCCCTTGTCACTCCCTTTAGTTATTTAACAATCATAACACAACTAGTTAATCAAACAAAACATCCCTCCTTGTGACTCCCATCATCACATTCATACTTTGACAATTTATATCAATGATAATTGAAATTATTTCCAAAAATGTATTTTCCATATATCCAAAAAATAGTGTGTTGTCCAAAAAAAATTAGAAGTCAATTGTCCTCAACAATTAATAAATAAAAACTTAAAATCCATATTTTCCACTCTGGGAGGCAGTCTTTCCCTTGTTGTTGTTGTCACATTTTGATCTCTTTGAATTTTCCTTAGGCTGTGTGGAGACTTTAGAGATAATATCACTGATCACATGACAAAAATCATCTCTCAAATGCATGTGGGAGGACACCGATTTATCAGAGTCATTTGAGGGTGAGGAAGGGGTAGCAGTGGATTTTCCTTTGTCAGGAGCATGGTGGGCCTTGGTTTTCAACATTTTTATTGCACGATAATATTGAACTCGTGAGTTGACAGGGAAAGCTTGGACAATTTGATTAATAGGTGGGGGAATAGGTAAAGGAAAGTTAGTCCATCCACGATGTTGGGAGACTGTCTGGTAGACAATCTCTTGCCATCCATTGTTTTTGGGGACTTCAGGTTGCAATTAGACATGAGGAGGCACTCGGATACCAGGGACCCATGGGGCTTGGAAGGGAGGCCTTTTAGGCCTAGGTTGGACTACTCCTCACCCAATCCAGTTAAAAATCCATCTTGAAATAGCTGGCCTAACTCTTTCAAGTCTGCATCAAAGTGTATAGAGAATCTTGGCCTTCTAGGGCCCCTCTTCCAATTTCCCTTTCATCGGTTATCCCGACCATGGCTACCTCTACTGAAAAATCGCATTCCTATATGCATAATTGATTAGAAAATAGTTTCTTTAACAACCATACATGACAACTCTTTTAAATATGAAATAAAATTTGGCTCATCAACATATCTGACTCATGCAATCCAATCCATACAAATGTTTTAATAGTTGTCAATGAGAAGGGGGTGAAAAAAGGTTTTGGGATATGCGAGGGGTTGTATTGAGTGAAAAATATTAAAATGAGGGGGAAAATATCATGATTACTTCTCACAGACAACAAATAATCAACTATATCGTAAACCAAAAGAATATATCACTGTAATTTGTCCCTGTAATCCCTTAATTGTCATAATAAAAAAACTTATGTTAACTATAATTAAATTTTAGGAACAAGGAGTGGATAGTGAATATGGGAAGGCGAGAGGAATTGTAATTAGATAAAAGTGAAATAATGGTAAGGGAAAAAATGGATACTGTTTGAAAAATCAATTAATTAATCCATAAAAATAGTTATGTATTCAATACAACTATTCTAGCATCAATTAAACAATTATTTTGGTCAATTAAACCATTATTGTGTGTTTAAAATTTCTCACTGTCCCACATTCAATTTTGTTAAAAACTTTCAATTAACACATAATTTAATCATATTTAGAATCGTCATGAATTCCTCCCATATTATTTAAAAGAATTATGTTTCATTTCATTTACTTCCCTTTCACATTTAAACAAAATCCAAGGAACACACAGTCATGTTATTTCAACTATATTGAGCATAATAAAGATATCAACCACTGCCCATAAATTTAATTTTTCAAATCAAATATAGACACAGGTCTTTCCTGATTCGAACAAACTCCTTTTAAGAATGCCCGACCCCATTCCTTTGACAAATACAACAATTTAATTTTCAATGAAACCATACTACCAAAACCCTGTGCTCAACTCTGATGGTGCAATAAAACAAAACTATGCACGATGTCCATAAATCATACACAGTAAACAACCAATCCACAATTATCAACTTTTCAAATTGCAATAATCTCGATCGGGACTAATTAAACACACAACAACCCAAATTCAATTTATATCACGTTGTAGGAACACACAGACCACACATAACACAAATATGGATCTTTGTGACTATACATATCCAATTAATCCCAATCAAACCATTCATAACAATGTTGAATTATCAATCCAATTGTTACAACAAAAGGAGGCAGCAAATGTATGCCCATTATCATTTCTAATTACAACTGGGTAATCAACCTGACCAAACAAAGATGAGTCAATAATCAAAGCCACTGTCAACGCTACTCAACCAACTCATGATAGTGAACACAATACCAACGGGGTGTGACTGGTTTAATTTGTCAAAATTGGGCTCTATAACTAATGAAAAAATAACCAAGGGTTCGCTCAGTGGAACCAAACACAAGGAGACCAGAGGTTAACTATATCAACAGTAGGTGGGAGCCTTCGAGACAATCACAGTGGAACCATAAACATTATAACCCTTAGCTTGCAATATAGGGTTCTAGTTCGACACCAGGTAGGGTAGACCATGAGGTTTCTTACTGGCTAGTAACCAACATCAAGAACATGCAGAGGCATAACCCTAGTGGTTTCCCCCAAAATCTGAATAATACTGATAGAAATGCAGATCCCAGTTAATACCAACCAACCCTAAAGCATATTCTTGTAATAATAACCACGCATAACCAAATGTGTGGATATCAATAACGTAAAATGAGGTCATGGCCAAGTGGAAAGATATGCAATGACCAAAATGTGGTTCAAATCATACACAATAACCCCATAACACCAAATACAATCATGTGTTGTTACCATGACTATGAGGAGACGGACAACAAGGCCAAACATAATGAAACCCTCCAATAAAAACCCATAAAGTAAACATAGATTCATCGCGTCTTCCACCACACAGACAACCAATGAAATCACGACTTCAACCATCAATTTTTCCATTGCAACGAATAACAAAAACAACCATTCCAGAGAAAAAACCATGAGTTTACACAGTTTTCAGCCTTAAGAAAACATAGACCAATACATCATCGAGCCAATGTTCATTTCATAAACAGAGCGAGTTCATGGATGGGCGAAACAAAAACATACCTGTAACCAAATGACCTTAAAAATGTGAGCTTGGTTGAGTAGTTCCTTCCACGCCTGAATCCTGGAGCTTAACCACAACAAAAATCAAATGAACAATAACAAATCTAGGGTGACAGAGAGTGGAAGAAGTATGGAGTGACATGCATTTACTGGAAACCACTTCCATCCTCCACTCATTCAGTTATGTAGTACATGATAGCTAGTCAAACCATTAATCCATGCCATTAATAAATGCATCGAAACTTGCATACCTTGCTTGCCAATTGCGCCACCCGATCCATATTAATCATTGAAAAAACTATATTATAACATATATCACATGTGTCTCATATAACTCAATAAAATCGTATAGCCACTAACATTGCTAGTTAGGATGAACATCAATTCCTTTAATTTCAAATGCATATAGTATAGCATAGCATAGTTTAGTTCCTTCTTCTTGGATTGTTTTCCATATTGCTCTTGTCTCTTATTATAACTAACATGTGTATTGTGCAGGTGTAACAAGTAATAACTCATGGCACCAATAGCAATGTAATAACAGTGAATATATGCCATTCATACATGTAATTTAGAGTTTAGAGAAACATAACCAACACATAAAATCAATTATCCATCTGCCATTAAGTCACAAATAATACCAATATTTCATCATCAATCATATAGAAACTTGTAAGAAGTGTCAAAAAACAACATAAATATCAAATAAGAACCTTATTTGATCCTCTAATCTACTAGGGGTCCCCACCTACTAGTATTATATATCATTAGCTTAGTCTAAATATTAGGCTTTAGCAATACTTTCCGGGCGAAATCGTCATTGCGATTTTTATCGTCAATAGATAGCAAAGGAACAATACAGTGTTCTCGAAGAACCAACATTTACAAATAATAATATCTAGACAATGGAGATGTACAAAATCGTCTCATCTAATCAAACGAGTACCTAAAACTCACTTCCACCACAAGAGATATTTTGAGTATGTGTCGTAGGTTTGAAAGATAGTACAGACATATGGAGGCTTGAACAAGTACTCCATCAAGAAATTCCATCACCCTATCATATTCAACTCAAACTTGAATTCACAAAGATATGGTGTGGAGTCATGATGTAGCCCCCCTACCTCTGCAGGGTCCACTGACCTCCCGATCAAAGATCGTTCCAATTCTCTCCCTCGAGCTGGAATAGCTCTTCGATTCCCTACTGAAATCCAATGAACAAATATCCATAGGTCCTTATGAAACTCCACCCATGTGAACATGCACTAGGTGCGAGCCTCCACGCCACATGATCAATTGGTGTGACCACACGCCTAGACAAAAGGTGGTTTGAGACTTCTACGTATGAGTCAACCCTGACTCCCCGACTCCCCAAAACTCTGAAAAGGGCCTAACAGATGTTATCTCCCTTCCTTATCTCCGCTCATGTGACCATCGGATGTGACCTGGGCTCCATCCTTTGAGCACGTCAGGATTTCACGTATCAGGAACTCTTGATGTGATTCACCTCCATTCTCCCAAATCTCGAAATGTTGATATTTCAGAGCACCAAATCGACAGTCCTGATTTTCCTCGCGATCTGATGGCTCAGATCTCCTTTTCGTTTATCGGGACTTTGCGCATCGCGAAGTTGAGAGACTTGTCACCTCGGTCTTTTGATCCCCGATATCCCAAAATTCTCACTAGAAAATCAATGGCCCATGATTTCTCCTTGATTGGCGGCTACAATCATATCGTGAACTTCGACCTCATGAGTTCCCACAAGTCTTCCCTTTGAATTCTCTGATGTACGAGTCAACAAAATGTTGATCTGTTGCCATGCATCCCTCCCGATGATGTCGAGACTTCACGACTTCACAAAGCTTCTCTCCTGTGCAACTCTAAAGGGTTAAACCTCATACACTCCCTTCAGACCAATGGCTGTTGGTCCACGCACTTCCATATATGACAATAGAGATTGGTTTCCTCCTGTGCTCACTTCTTATTGTCAGTACATGGGTTCCAATGATCAAAATTTTTTCCTCTACTCGCTCCAACGACATTTCTCGCTCCTCCTCCTGAGCTTTGGATTTCTCACTCTGAAACCTCTAAGGATATATCAATCTCTGCAACTCTTAGCAGGATCCTTACACACTATTCTGCTATCCTTTCTGAGATTTTCTATGGCTTGGACCTTGAAGTGTCTCAACCTGTTGCTCCTTTGTGTTGGAACTTTGTGCGAAAAAGAACTATTCCTCCTGAGCTTATGAACTTGAAACAATTCTCTCTATGCATACTCCTTGCACAGGTCTTCCCTCCAAAGTATTCAAAAAATTTGTTTTCCTCCTTGAGCTTCAACTACTCGGACCTCAAAGGTCTCTGTCCCTTTCACTCCTCGAAGGGATATAAGTGCCCTCCTTGAAACTTCTTCTCAAGCACACCTTGCTGAGCCTACAGAGTGTTCAACAACTCTGTGAGTGTCTTCTCCTGGACACTTCTCTTCTCACAGAAATCGAAACAAAGTTCCTTAATGAACTCCTTGCACACGCTCAATGCCCACCTAGCAGAGCTTGATAGAATCCTCAACAATTTTGTCTTCTCTCTATGCCCTCCTCTGCATAGTATTTCCTCCAAGGTGTTCAGTAAACTTGAGGTTCTCCTTTCAGTTTATGATTCCTTTGGTGCGCCCTCCTGGAATATCTTTTCCTGAATTCAACACAGAACTCAGATGTGCACACTTTCACTAGCTCACAGAGTCCTCAACACTCTGTCATTCAATCCCTTGCATTAAGACACAAAGAACCCAGACTGAAATCATAAAATTCTTAGACAGAGAATTTTGTCTATCCCTGTAGATGGAACCTATCACATACATCTAAAGCATATGCATATAAACACATAAAAGACATTCATTCAAAATACACATAAACACATAAATATTCTCATGCATGAAAAACTGCTCTTTGTATTAATCTCATAATGCCTATTTACAATGTGTACAAAAGATCAGACTACAAAAGAGTCTCGAATGTCCTCTCTTCTTTCCAATCTATCTTCTAATCTCTCTGCCTCTCTCCCTAATGAATCTAGATACAAATATATTTTCTACTAACAGGGGATCCTCGAGCTCTTCCCTCCAAGCTACCTACTCTCATTAATTTACAATGAATTACATTCAATGGTTGTCTAGTCCGAATATGATTTGGATCTTATCAGCTTGTCAACCATTAAAGGTGGACTCTATCTACTATCTCCACAAACGCATTGATTTGGCTCTTCCAACCTTACAAACATTTAATTACATTCTAAAATTTAAAATCAGAGGGATGGCACCTCTCCCTTCCTTGAATGCGTGCTTGATGTCATGTCTAGATGATGCATTGTTGGATTGGAGTGATGCTCCTGCATCATACTCCACTGCTGTGAAAAATTTGTGAGCTCCTGCTCATGAGCTTCCGGGCTCTATTGAAATCCACCTAGATCCCAAACTGTTCTTTGGAGTTGTCCAGCTGCTCCACTTCTTTGTTGTTGCTACTAATTCTTCTTCCCTGCTACTATGGTAGGCTTCCTTTTGCTTAGCTTTCCCTCACTAGCATTTTTTGTTGTTGACCTCAACATCATCCTTCTTATCTCTTCTATCTTCCTGTCCAGTTGCTCTATTCTTTGGCTCTCTTTATGCTTCTTGTTTTGTTGCAGCTCCTCTTTATCAATGGGTGGATCATCTTGGTCCCACTTGTTGTTTTCTCCATCTTCTGTGGCTTTAGCTTGCCACCCTGCTGCAAACTCCATTTCTGCAGTCTCATTACTGAGCTTCTGCTCAACTTCTTCCTATGACAAACTAGCTTATGCCAGTTCTTCTGCTAGTTCATATCCAACTTCTTCCAGCTACTCCTCAGACTGGAATTATGACTCATCATCTGTTGTAGGATTCAATGCTGCAGTCATCTCCTGTTCAGCTTCCTGGCTAAAACTTTTGATAAATTATGTTGAATGCTCTTCTCCCACAATATGCATGATTGTCTTCTCATGGAAGTCATCTACTAGCTCTGGATTGTTTAACCAATCCTTCAACATCTCTAACTCCTTCTCACATTGAGCGAACATTTTAATTGCATGTTGTTCTTCTATTGGGGAAGATATCAACATCTGTTCCATTTCTTCTATGATAGTCACTGTTGGCTGTCCTTCTTCTGTTGTTTCATCTACAACACATACTCTGACCTCAACTGGGCTTCTTGGTAGGAATATATGAATTCCCCCAATTATCAAAATGTTCCTATGATCCTCCTCCATCAACTCTCCTTGCTGATATGAACTCTCAGTTGAGTTCATCTTCTATCCCTTGCCCACCTAGCAATTTGGGATTTTTTCCCTACCCTCCTGGCAATCTATGAGATCCTCCAATCATCCCATCTCATTTGCCACCTGTCAATATAAAATTTCTTCATTTCCCACCTTGCAGTCTTTGAGATCAACCATTGACCTATTCTCATTTCCCTCTAGGCAACCTGAAAGTCCCTCACTGCTCACTGGGCAGTTTCTGAGACCCTTTGTTATAACCCTAAATTGCACCACACATGCTTACCTTGCATCAAGCCAACTCATATCCCTTATTTTCCAAAACCCTGCTGAACAACTCTTTGAAAATCCTCTTTTATAAAGGCCCACACACCCTAATCCATTACTGCATGCGTGTACACACTGACTGACCCAAAACAGCCCGCGTGGATCGACAAAAGAATGAAAAAAGGAAATTTTCCGACGAAACAAAAAGCTATGGGTGAGTTAACTGAAACTCCCGGCCATGCATGGCCGAGGGTTCATCCAAATACCTAGCTCCTTCTAGCCTATAAAAGAAGGAGTAGGGGTCCCATTTGGAAGAGGAAAAAATATAGCAAAGAAACTCTGCCCATTTACGTATTCCCATTGTCCCAACCCTTTAGCCTTTCCTTGTGTCAAAGGAGATTCAAAGCAAATCAGTTGGAGGACAAAAGAAGAGGAGCCCAGGATCAGGTTCGAGGATCGGTGGCCGGTTTCAACTTTTGTAAGTTGACTCATTCTAAGTAATAAAGAAAATGATTTTCCCATCCCAATTCATGAACGTTTTACAGTTTGATTAGTATATGTTTGGATTTCTAACCCATTAGTATATAAGTAGTATGCATGCATAGTTGTTGCTTGTCTTGGATGCATGTCAGCTTTGGAAGGAGTATTGTGAACAAGTAATCAAGTACAACAGAGGATTGACATCAAATTCCAGGAATGAGGTAGGTTGATCTTTCCATGCATTTACTAAGAAAAGGGGATTTAAATCTAGGGATGAAAGTAGAAAAGTAGTTTCTCTTTAGTCATATCTGCATGCAAAGTCTGAACTCTATTTGCTAGTCTATAGGGAGATTTTACCCCACAACAGAATTGGTGACCATACTGGGGAGACTCTCTAGGGTTCCTAGAATTTTATTTAGTTTTTGGGTAGTTTTAAAGACTAGTTTTTCCTGCCTGTTTTTTTTTTTAGTTTATGTAAGGTCTGAGCTAGTAGGGAGTCTGGTTTTCCATACCGACTTTCCTTGTCTTTTGCTTGACTGTGTTTTTCGGGACCCACAGAGGTACACGCGGCTTGTACAAGGTCTGCACGTGTGTACCCATGCCCTACCCTCTTACAACCTGCGTGTGAACGCTAGTTGTAGAAGTAGCAATAGCGTGTAGAGTTCAGAGAACTTCAGAGGCAGTCATCCTCTTCCCTGTCAGAATCACACATTCTCAGGGGGTTTTCTAGAATTTTGTCTGAGTCTTGGTTGCTAGCAGTCCTATCTCAGATTGTTTTTGCCTTATCATTTTTTCCTTACATTATTTGTTTTTCTGTCAAAAAGAGTGTCCAAGCCTTCAAGGGATCCTGGTAATCAATATCAGTGGTTTCTTCCTGGTTTGGTCTATCTGTTTTCATTTTTTCTCAGAATTTAGATATACACGGGGCCTGTACAAGGTCAACCCACATGTACACGTCCTCTGTCTCTATCTAGCACGCGTTCGCACATGTGATGTTTGAGTAACAGTTGTGTGCTTGTACATAATACTTTTTGTTGAGGGTAAGGCAGTCATCCTTTCCCTTGATAAGAATTATTCCTCTTAGGTGTTTGAGTCTCTATGTGAGCAGTCAGTAGCTTAGGATTAATCTTACCCTTTGCCTTCTTTTTCTTAGTTAAAAATAAAAAAATTTAAAGGTTTTTAGACAAGTGTGAGAGTCATTGTTTTTAAAGAAAATTGCTAGTGTGTGATTTTGGACCCGATTCTTTGCGATCTGCGATTAGGCCAGAATTGTTTTTCTTGGTTTTTGCTTGTCGATATTTTTCCTCTATTGCTTTACTGGCATTTAAATAAATAAATAAAATCTCTTTTCATTTTCTTGTTTGGTTGAAGAGTGTGTTTTTGCATTATTAGCCAGGGAAAAGTCGTTTATTTCATAAGTTTTTGCAGTTCACTTAGATCATAAGTAAATTGTAGTCGAGTGAAATTCCTTTGAGTTTGTTGTCCAAAATCTTAGAAAAGTTAAAAAAAGTAAAAATTTGAAAAGTTGTTGAAATTTTGCATTAAGTAAAAGTTTTGTTTCCATCTTTTTTATTCATTCATTTCTTTCATATTTTTCACATCATCAATTTCACCTTCATACTCCTTGATGTAAGACAAAGCCATAAAAATAACGCTAAATTTAAAGTCTACTAGACTTTTATGTTTGTAGGGTTCACCAACTAGTTCAGGATTAGGTTGGAGAGGAAACTCTTCAAGGCCATTTTAAAAAACAAACATTGGAGTCTGAGTTAGGGAGTGTCTAAGTCCAGTGTTGTGAAATTTATCTGGGACCCCCCTCTAACACAGGGGATAAACACGAGGTCACGTGCGGAAAGGTAGCGGAGATAACCCCTCCAAATCTGGACCAATTGTAGTGGAGGACACATATAGAGGGCTTGTTTTGGGATTCCGTCGTTTGCATTTGCTATGGGGCGTCATGGGTCTCGAAGCCATTCGAGGTCCTCAGTTGTCTTTCATACCATTTTCTCTCGATACCCTTGACAAGTTTCAGGCTCAATACCCTGCTCATTGTGGTCTACCTGACTTTCGACTGTACCGACTTGGTGATTGTTCACACGCTGGCAACCTAGTTGCCAATATTTTTAGGGACATACACAGGTGACTGCGGGGGTATACCGCGGTACCTAAGATAGGCATCGGGCCATGCTTTGTAGAGTATACCCGGAGGGTGATTTCGTGTTCGAGTTGTAAGTTGCTCTAGTGTTGGTTGTTGTAACTATTCTTCCAATTAATTTAGTGTTTTCTTGTCTTATCTTCTAGGAACTTTTTAGTGTGTGTTACTTTTGAGTGTTTAGACTACCCTAGAGTGTCTTGGATCTTCTCACACAGTGGAGGATCCTGAGCTCCATCGGTCACGAAGGCTTCTTGGCCTGCCACTGGTTACAATGGAGCCACCCCCACCACCGTTAAGGTGAAAGCTAGACCAACAAGGGTCTTTTGAAGCGATAAGGTTACAAACCATTGTGCCCGACCAACCCCTGGAGGAATTGACCAATTTGGACCTTGAAGCAACCACTCTTGGCCCAGTTGAAACCCCAACCACTGATCTCTTGGCACCTTTCATTGTACCAATTCAATTATATGAGCACCAGACAGTGTTGCACATAGCAATGGAAACAAATGTTGTTACTCCTTCTGGGAATTCTTCCATTCCCACTACGGTTGTCACCATAGGAGATATTTCACCTCCTAATCCACCGTCGTTGGTCTGAGCCACCATGGTCTCAACCAAAAATACTTTTCACAGTGGTCTGATCCTGTCTTAGGTGGCGTCCAGAACCCCTTTCACACCAAGTGCGATAGGCCCTCCATTCTCATACGGGATGCCTAGTTCGGGTACAAGTCCTATACTTTCCTACTCCACTTTATAGACTTTGGGTCTGGGGGAAGGGAGCTCTAGTGCTCCTCTACAAGGTCACATGGGAGGCACTCATGCTCCTTTTAATTCTTTCCCTTACGAAGGAGGTCATATCCCTCCTTCGTCCCCTTCACTCGGTGGCTCGCATCAATAATCTGTTGGGAAACCTACACATAATAGTTTATTTGGAGTGGGGATTCAAGGACCACCTTCCCATAGTATGTTGGTAGGTTCGACACTGTTTTCTTTGAATGGAACATTAGGTAACAAAACCTTCTCTTCAGCTTCTTTCTCGACTGGGGGCAACCCCATTTTTGGACAATCTACTCCTATGCAGGGTATTATTCCTGCATAGGGGCCAAACCTAGCAGGACCTTGGAATTTAGGGTAGGGATCCGTTCCCTCATCCGGAATGCCAATCTGGGGAAATTCTTTCCACAATCAATGGAACCCCGGACAAACTACTATGCCTATCCCCATGGGACCGGCATGGGGTAATCCTTCCCAAATTCCTTCGAATATAATGCATGCCCAAAAATCTATGTCCTATTTGGGAAATCAGTCGACGATGTATCCACATATGAAAAATCCATACGCTGGCCAGGGCCATGGTTTCTACTAGAATCCGGGCTAGCAGCCAAACGTTTCCTAGAAACCTCGTGCCAGTCAAACTCCAAGCCCCTTTTTCCTAGGATATCACCAACAACCCAAACTACCTTTCTTGGCGACTTTACACTTGCCAGATTTGACAAGGTTGTTGAATGACCCCATTTGTCACGATCCGCATTGGCCTCCTATGCTGACAAAGTTTCCTTCAGACATTCCAAAGTTCGAAGCCAAGCCTAATGAAGATCCAGGAGATCATGTAACTACCTTCCATCTTTGGTGCTCATCTAACTCATTGAAAGATGATTCCATATAGTTGCGATTGTTTCAACGTACTCTCATTCGGAGTGCCGCAAAATGGTACATTGAGCTCGATCGCTCAAGATACTCTTATTTTGGCGAACTAGCGATGGATTTCTTGAATGATTTCCAGTTACTTGTGAGATATGATTATGGCACAGAGCTACTCACCAATTTCAAATAGACAACAACGGACCATATCTCTGATCACATCCTAGAATGGAGACGCCGGAAGAGTTTAATCAAAGTACCAGTCCCACCAGCATTCCTTCTTGAGTGGTTCCTTAAGTCTTTGGTCCCACAGTTATCCAAAGACATCGCGACGTTCAGAGTTTTCTTCGAAGAAGATGCCATCATGAGGGCTCAACAGTTTGAGCTCATCTATTCTCAGTCTAGTTTATTATACAACATCTTTCCAGATGCGCCACGTTCAATATTGGATAAAACTAGACAGAGAGTTGGACCACATGCTGATGGTATTGATGGTTCAGTACAAACAAAGCCCATTGAGAAACTGATGTAGAAATTGCAATAGTTGTTGATACAACACATAGTAGCCATCCAAACTACTGCTTTGGTTGCTCCCCCTACCAAAATGTCGAATGTACACACAGTGCAATCAACTAATCCAAAGGCCACCCAGCAGCCTGAAGGAAAGAAAAAACAATGAAATAAGGGCAAGGGGGATAAGAAACCCACCAATATTGCTGATGGGGACAACACTGAGAGATGGAAGGCGAGGTATCCATGCAACTTGTGTGTGAAAGACCAGCCGACCCATCTATGTCCTCGACTTGCAGAAGCCCAAAAGTTTGTGACGCAGCAATAGCCTGTTGTGTTGACCAATCCATTTCAACATGGGAAAAATCTAACCCAAGCCTCTACAAGCACGAAAGGGGGTAGCCAAGAAACCCCTCCACCTGCAAACAACCCTACATCCGCAAACGTATATATGGTGAAGGGTGATTCTTTTATATCGACTAGAGCACATGATTATAGTAAACCAAGCACTTCTGACAAGGGTAAAGAATTTGAACTCCCATCTCTTCCTCTTTAGATTGAGAAGACGTTGGGAAAAACAATGACACACATTCCCAAAGGTGCATTCAAAAAATCTTCTCATAACCCAAACGCAAGGGCCACCCAGAACTACTCTGTGGTGGAAGATTTATCACAAACCCTTTGTGCAATGTCCTCTTTGGAGGTCCTCCAAAGCTGCCCTTCTTAGAGGAAATCCTTGTTAACCGCTTTAGGATCTACCGAGACTTGTAATCTGGGTACAATCATGTTGGATACAATCGACTTAAAACCTCATCTGCCTTACCACGTAGCATTTCAGATAGTAGTGGCTTATCCCACAAAAAAATTTACTCAGAATATTTTCCGCACGGTGGTTGATGAGGGCGCCTCAACATGTGTTATGTCATTTTCATGTTGGAAGGCCATTGGCCAACCTGTTTTGTCTCCATCACCTACTCTCCTCACCACTTTTGACGGTCATTCGTTCCAACCAGATGGTATCATTCCTTCTTTCCCTGTGCAGTTAGGAGGGAAGACCGTGTGTGTCGAAGTAGAGGTATTCGATGCTCCCCTCGACTATAACCTATTGTTAGGAAGGAGTTAGAATTATGCCATGCAAGCTGTGGTTGCTACAGTTTTTCAGGTCTTGTTGTTTCCACATGAGGGCCGGATAGTGACCATCGATCAATTTTCTTTCTCCAGACCTGACCCTGCATTGGGGGCATCCACGGTCCCAATGATTGATAATCCTCAACCAGGTGTCGTCAACGTAGGGGTTGGTTTGTGCCCATATTTGATGGGGACCTTCGATTACCTGGCCCCTCAAGGCAATATCAAGTTTATATCCAATCACCATAAGGTTGAGATTTTTCAATTTTCATCGTTCCGCACGACTTACTTCGATGATTCATGGATACTTCCTTCCCCATCAGCCACAATGGATGAGGCAGGGCACCTGAGTATGTCCATGCTCTTGTCCGCCACTGAAGTAACATACTCTTTAGTCCAACAAGATTCAGCTAACACTAATCCAACTCCTTCACAAGAGTTAGATCCACTTCTAGAGCCTATTTGGGCTCATGGTTATCTCCCTAACATCAATTCATTAGGCTTAGTCTTGCCCTCTGATGAAGTAGTAATCGAAGCAATGACTAGTCCAGACAAACCTTGGGAAGATCTTCATCACAGATTATATTTCCTCCCAGAGTTAAGCCTAATCGAAGTAGGAGAATTCACCATGACTATGACTGGAGATAGGTCTTGTCATACTAATCCCTTAGCTACACACAAGATCTATGTTGAGGGTAATATGGAAACCATTTTTGAAACAATACCTATCAATATCTCCAGAACCCCTGGCGTCATAGACAATGTTTTCATTGGGGAATACAGCTCCCCCGAGGAGATGCTAGGCATCGACCCACAAAGAGTCTATCATGAGATAACTTTGTTGTTTTTCAAGCTCACTTTGAGATCTGAAAGAAACATCCAGTGAGACTGCATTTATGCTTTTCGATCTCGTCCAGATTAACTAAGAAATGTAACTATTATGGAGTCTTCTTTAAGCCCTTTTCAGACTCCTTAAAGATGAAAAGATTGTCGATTGACTTTGTTTCTTCACACTCGTTCAATTGGTCCAGAAGAACATTCCTTAAACGGGTCTTCTTTTAAGCCCTTTTCAGACCCTCTAAACATGAAAATATTGTCGAGCGATCTTGTGGCCTTTCATGCTCATTAAACTAAAATTTGAAGTCATGTATGTCCAATGGTAGTTTACCCCTTTTTTCGGTCCGGACGGTCAACTGTACGAACAAAGGTATACTCTATGGAACTTCCGTTCTTTAGAAGAGTTCTCCCAGGTATAATTTTATCCCTTTTTCTGGCCTGAGGGACTAAACTTATGAAGAAGGAACCCCCATGGAGTCCATAGTTAAGCTCTTTTCAGACTCCCTAAAATTGAAAAGATTGTTGAGTGACCTTATTCTTTCACACTCGTTAAATTGGTCCAGAAGAATATTCCTGACAGAGTCCATAGTTAAGCTTTTTTCAGACTCCTTAAAAATGAAAAAATGGCCGAGTGACCTTGTCTTTATCACACTCGTTAAAATGGTTTTGAATAGACGTCTTGTCAGAGCTAGTTTAACCCTTTTTCGAATTGACTAGACTACCTTCGCAAAAGGTACCCCAATGGAGTCTCCTTTTATGTTTTTTCAGACTCTCTAAATATGAAAATCCACTGAGCTTACCTTCTTTGGGCTCGTTAAACTTACATCAAAGGACGTTACCATTGTGTGTTTTGTTAACCGCGTTTTCATAACTTATACACCAGCCTTGTAACAATTTTCTTTTGCGTCTTAACACCTTTGGCCCCCGGAGGATTTTTCCTGAGTATCATTCTACTAGAACATCAGTCTTGTCCTTGTGCCTTGAGCTTATATGTTTGCAACACTCGTTTCCCTTGTAATTTAATATTCCTTTATTCTTTTTCCACAATTATTGAAAAGAATAAAAAAATCAAATATACCCCAAAAAGAGGAAGGGAAAAGTATTTTCTTTATTGGCAGGATAATGATTCGCCCTTGGATAAAGCACATATGTCCATTTGTTCATCAGACTATGGGATGTAGTATGACCTTAGGAAGCTTTTTCTTTCTTTATAGAGTTGTGTCCTCCACTGTTTGGTTATCCTTCCAAACATATGGAGAGTTTGCGTTGCCTCCTGCTTCATAGACTTATGATTAACATACATGCTGCCTGAGTCTCATCATTCATTGTGCTATTATCCAAGGGAAGTTTGTCACCAAGCCTGAGTCAGCCCCTCTGCAATATGTCTCCTTTCCTCATACCCAGCCATCCTGAACATCCAATCAAGTCCTTGTTAGAAATAACTGAAGCCTTCAGTTTGATCATCAAGATTATCAAGTCCATGACCGACGAGCCATCAAAGACCTCTAGGTAGTGCATTCGTACACTCATATTACACTCCTACCCGAGTTTTGAAGATTTATAAGTTGTTTCTCGAGCTCTGAAGATCAAATCTCTAGCCATCAGGCCAAATCAACTTCTGGAAGATGGATACTCTATATGTATATCTTTCTGATTTTGAGATGTAGCTCCGCTGTGTATTGTTCGTGGCTACTCTTTATAGTTATTTTACATGGATCTACAGTGTATTTGATTGGTAGCCATGATTCTATTTTATCCCGAGCATGGGTATGCCTGCCTCGGTGAGACATTTGTTATTTTGCAGATGGCACCTCTCAGTTCCTGATCATTGTTCTCAATCGTTCTGCACATCAGTAAATATTGGTAATGTATTTCGGCCATTAGATGCTCTCCTGACCTCACACATTAGGGGGAATCTATTATAACCCTAAATTGCACCACACATGCTTACCTGGCATCAGGCCAACTCATATCCCTTCTTTGCCAAAACACTGTTGAAAAACTCTTTGAAAATCCTCTTGTATAAAGGCCCATGTGCCCTAATCCATTACTACACCCGTGTACACGCTGGCTGACCCAAAAAAGCCCATGTGGACCGACAAAAGCTTGAAAAAAGGAAAGTTGTCGATCGAACAAAAATCTATGGTTGAGTTAACTAAAACTCCTGGCCATGCATGGCTAAGGGTTCATCCAAATACCTAGCTCCTTCTAGCCTATAAAAGAAGGGGTAGGGGTCCCATTTGGAAGAGGAAAAATGATAGCAAAGAAACTCTACCCATTTATGTATTCCCATTGTCCCAACCCTTTAGCCTTTCCTTGTGCCAAAGGAGATTCAAGGTAAAGCTGTTGGAGGACAAAAGAAGAGGAGCCCAGGATCAGGTTCAAGGAGTGGTGGCCAGTTTCAAATTTTGTAAGTTGACTCATTCTAAGTAATAAAGAAAATGCTTTTCCCGTCCCAATTCATGAACTTTTTACAGTTTGATTAGTATATGTTTGGATTTCTAACCCGTTAGTATATAAGTAGTATGCATGCATAGTTGTTGCTTGTCTTGGATGCAGGTCAGCTTTGGAAGGAGTATTGCGAACAAGTAATCAAGTACAACAGAGGATCGACATCAACCGTCGAAAACGAGGTAGGTTGATCTTTCCATGCATTTACTAAGAAAAGGGGATTTAAATCTAGGGATGAAAGTAGAAAAGTAATTTCTCTTCAGTCATATCTGCATGCAAAGTCTAAACTCTATTTGCTAGTCCGTAGGGAGATTTTACCCCACAACACCCTTCTCTAATGTCTTCTCCTCACCATCACTGAGACTATTCCCAGTTTCTGTCTCACATATTTGAACCATCTCCTCTTCACCTGTGATGATTTCAACATACTTCAACCACACTCTCAACAAATTTTGTTTTCCTCTGGCCAACAATTTCTTAATCGACCATTTTACCTTCTTCTTCATGGGCCACTCATATAACCAATGCACCTTAGCATCCTACTGCATTTTAAATGCAAGATTCTCCATTCGTGCTCTTATCTCATTCAGTTATTGGTCCATATCAGCCTTGATTTTCTACTGGCAGTATTTTCCTTGACCACTCCTTTGGCCTTCAGTAGCCATCCTCCTCTTTATCCACCAGCCCTCCTGGAAAGTTTGTTGTTCACTCTGCAACCAAGAGTATTCCCAGCTTCTCCTTTTTCCTTTGCTTATGATCTCCAGACAAATTCTATCCTCTGATACCACATGATGCAGACCCCCTATCTCGGTAGGGTCCGCCGACCTCCTGGTCAAAGATCGTTCCAATTCTCTCCCTCAAGTTGGACTCACTCTTTGATTCCCTATTGGAATCCCATGAAAAAATATCTATAGGTCCTTATGAAACTCCACCCACATGAACATGCACTAGGTGTGAGCCTACACTCCAGATGATCAACTAGCATGACCACATGCCTACAGAAAAGGTGGTTTGGGACTTCCACATATGAGCCAACCCTGACTCCTTGACTCCCCTAAACTATGAAAAGGGCCTAACAGATGTTAGCTCCCTTCCTTATCTCTGGACCATCGATTGTGACCTAGGGTCCATCCTTTGAGCACGTCAAGATTTCGCGTATCGGGAACTCCTGATGAGATTCACCTCCATTCTCCCGACTCCCAAAATGTCGATATTTCAGAGCGCCAAATTGACGGTCCTGATTTCCCCCGCAATTCGACGTCTTAAATCTCCTTTTTTTTGTATCAAGACTTCATGTATCTAAAAGTTGAGAGACCTCTCACCTCGGTCTTATGATCCCCGATATCCCAAAATTATTCCTCGACAATCAACAGTCCATGCTTTCTCATTGATCGACGACTACAATCAAATTGTGAACTCAGACCTCGCGAGTTCTCACAAGTATTCCCTTTGACTTCTCTGATGTGTGATTCAATGAAATCTTGATCTACTACCATGCATCCCTCTTGATGGATAGTCTCAGTGATTTTGGGACTTCACGACTTTGCAAATCCTCTCTCCTCTACAACTCCAAAAGGTTAAACCTCGTACACTCCCTCCAGATCCAATGATTGTTGGTACATGCGCTTCCAAGTCTGACGACAGAGATATTTTTCCTACTACAATCGTTTTTCATTATCTGGATGTGGGTTCCAATCATCTAGACGTTTTCCTCTACTCGATCCAATGACAGTTATCGCTCCTCCTCCCAAGCTTTGGATTTCTCACTCTGAAACCTCGAAGGATTTATCAATATTTTCAACTCTTTGCAGGATCCTTGCACACTATTGTGCTATCCTTTCTGAGATTTTCTATGGCTTGGACCTCGAAGTGTCTCGACCTATTTCTCCTTTCTATTGTAAATTTGTGCATAAAAGCACTATTCCTCCTGAGCTTACAAACTTGAAACAATTCTCTCTGTGCGTACTCCTTGCATAGGTCTTCCCTCCATAGTATTCAACAACTTTCTTTTCCTCCTTAAGCTTCAAATGGTAGGACCTCAAAGGTCTTTGTTCCTTTCTCTCCTCGAATGGATATAAGTTCCCTCTTGGAAACTTCTTCTCAAGCACACCTTGTTGAGCCTACAGAGTGTTCAACAACTCTGTGAGTGTCTTCTCTTATCAAAAAACTTGAAACAAATTTCCTTCGTGCACTCCTTGAACATGCTCAATGCCCACCTGGCAGAGCTTCACAGAATCCTCAACAATTTTGTCTTCTCTCTGTGCCCTCCTCTGCATAGTCTTTCCTCCAAGGTGTTCAGTAACCTTGAGGTTCTCCTTTGATTTTATGATTCTTCTGGTGTTCCCTCCTAGCATGTATTTTCTTGAATTCAACACAGAAATCATATGTGCACACTTTCACTGGATCATACAGTCCTCAACACTCTCTCATTCAACCCCTTGCATTAAGCCACAAAGAACCCAGACTGAAATCACAAAAATCTCAGACAGATAATTTTGTCTATCCTTGCAGATGGAACCTATCACATACATATACAACATATGCATATAAACACATAAAATACATTCATTCAAAATATGCATAAACACATAAATATTCTCATGCAGGAAAATTTTATCTTTGTATTAATCTCAAAATGCATGTTTACAATGTGTACAAAATCTTGGACTGCAACAAAGTCTCGACTCTCCTCTCTTTTCTCCAATCTATATTCTAATATCTTTGCCTCTCTCCCTAATGAATCTATATACAAAGATATTTTCTACCCAAAGGGGTTGCTGGAGCTCTTCCCTCCAAGATACCTACTCTCATTAATTTACAATGAATTACATTCAATGGTTTTCTAGTCCGAATCAGATCTAGATCTTATCAGCCTGTTAACCATTAAAGGAAACTCTATCTACTATCTACACAAAGGCATCGATTTGGATCTTTCATCCTTACAAACATTTAATTACATTCTAAAATTTAAAATGAGAGGTTTGGCGCCTCTCCCTTCCTTGAATGTGCACTTGATGTGTTTTCTAGCTGGTGCGTTGTTGGGTTGGAGCAATGCTCTTGCATGAAGTCACGTCATCACTTGATCCAAAAGAACTGCACTACCAACCGACAGTGGAAGAAATTTTCATAGAGTTCGAAAGAAAAATCAACTAGAACCTAGAAATTCCCCCTGAATCACAACAAACATGAATACTTGTAGTATTACCACTAATCAACGGGGAGAAAGAAGAATAAAGAGAAGAAACTATATACACAATTTATTTTTTTGAATATTTAAAATCCATGACAGTTGTACCTGCAAATCCATCCCTAGGAAAAAGAAAGAAACCGACCAAAAATAAAAAGGGGAAGAAGGTTGTTGAGGAATAATAATTAGAGATCGACACAAAGGTTATTTGGAGATAAACATTCCAATCGAATGAGGGCATCGACTTCAATGAAACCATCATCAAAGAGAAAATCACAAGTATCACCACTAAGATTGCCGAGAAGTTACAACAATCTCGACAAGACACTGTTGTCATGAAGAAAATATACAGTTCCTTGGTCAGACCATAAATGACATCTTAGATCAGAGAGAGAAACAAAGAAAACATATAAATGATGGATCTTTTGCAATTTTTCAAGATGTTTATGAATATGTTGAAAAAATATAGGAAAAATGTTACTTTTCTTGACATATTGTAGAAAGAGAGACACTTTGTGAGATATATAGTAACAACTAGCAAAACCAACATATTCTTATTTTTCCTTCATCATTATGTCGTATTCTTTCTTGATTTCACTTGCAGACCACAAATATTTTAAGTGGATGGAAACTTCCCCCATCCAAACTTGGAGACCATGCTTTAATTTATAAGTGGTTGAGAGTTGAGTGATTAGGGCTTAACACATTAGTGGTCCAAGGGTTAGGGGTTAGGGTTTAAGTTGGTGTAATTAGGGTTTAGGGATAGGGGTACTTAATGTTTTAGGGGTTTTGGCTGATTATTCCCTCTAACTATCATTCTTGGGCTGACCCAGGTTCAGATCTACAATGGTTTCCAACAAAATTCCCTAAACTATCGACCCTCTTAGTAAACCAGAAGGAAACACATCACATAGAATGTGTTGCATAGTCTCACTTGAGATATTTCTTATGGGTGGTTGCAATGCTCAGGTGCTTGCATCTTGGGAATTAATGGGGATCTAGGATTACACTCGGTGGTCTTCATTTGTTACTCTAACATTCAACTTATATTGAATATTCTGCCATTCTTATTAATGCATGTAAAATAACAGATCTAAATAAGCCATTCATGCATTTGAATAATATCTAATCATCAGAAGTAAAGGAAATAGATAATATGTAATCAAATAACACATTATCTACTGTGGTTCACTCCCTCTTGGGCTATGTCCAAAAATATTTAGTTGCTCTTATCTTTTATTATGGTGTTTCCAAAACTACAACGTCATGTGCATTAAAACTCTCCATCCAACGGGTCAAGATATACAATGAGGTGAACTAGATCACACCAAGTTCCCCAGCCTATGATCTAACCCTCAAGATCTACTTTATTTCCTCCCCTCAACTCAACAACTTACAAAGGAAGATCAGATTTTACAGACATTTTTTACCACAACCAAAAACCTAAACCAAAACTAATAACAGTCTTCCAACCACAACCTAGACATCCTAGGTACCTATTTATACATGTTTTCATCTTACCAACCATTACATTCTCTTACCAAAACCCTAACCCTAACATGGTTAGGTATTATTTCATGTGTGCATCACATGCTTCCCTCATCTACATGCATGTTTACCTTGAACATGTTGCTTTTCCTTGCAACTTTTTTTTCCTTCTTTGTTCTTTATTCTCCAAAATTAGTCTTTACTCCAAAATGGGCCTGCACCCAACATGCCCCCAACACTAACATGCGGCTCGTCCTGATCCACCTAGGAATTGCATAGTCCCTTGAAAGCCTCTTCTAGACTGTGAAACTTGTCTGCACGTCCCCTTCCTCGTGTTTGGACCTACGTGGCCTTTTCTGTAAGAGCTTCTAAGTTTTGTGTTGTGACTTTATCCTGAACTATGGCTGTGCATTCCACCTATGTCTATGCCACATTATTCTTCTCTACCTCCAACTATGTGACCATTTCTGTTGCTTTCTCTTGGAGGGGTTCCATCTATGGCTGTCTCTCTTGTTTGTGCAACTACACAGTCTTTAGCTCTACTTGCAATCTCTTCATCTCATATGTTCCTTTTAAATGATTAGTTATGCTCATTGTCTTTTTCGTCTGCTTGAGGTCCTGGATTTCTGCACTTATTCTCTCTTCCTCTTGGTCCCACTGTTGGACCTTCTCATCTTTCTCCGGCGCTGTCCAAAGATGGGTTTTTATGTCAAACAGTTATGTTTTTGTATTATCTTGTTTTTTGAACTCTTCTAGTTGGAGTGAAAAATATCCTTTCCTCTACTCCCTAACCTCAGGTGGATTCATCGAAGTCAATTTTTCCTTCAATTCCTCAATCTATTTCCTATAGTGGTCAATGGTTTGGGAAATTGTATTGAGTTTCTCCTCTGTACTTGAACTCTCATCCTGTCCACTGTCTCGTACATGTATATAGACCTTTTGTGGATTAATTGGGTTGTTTTTCATTGACGTCAGCCCTTGAAGAAAGTCTGGTAGTGAATTTCGATAGCATAAAGGTTTGGGTAATGGACCCAAGTTTGTTTGATGGATAATGGTATGAGTTTTGATATATTTGTAGGTAAAACTATTCTAGATGGATAGTACATGTCATGCCATTTCTTGTGGTATGTGGAACGTCACATAACTCCTCACGCTTAGAGAGTTATGGCCATGTGAAGTTGGAGAACCCTCATGAGTCATCTAGAAGCCCCAAAAGGTCAAAGTAGTCAAAGTGTTTGGAAATAAGAAATTATTTAAATAATTAAGTGAAGTGATGAGTTTAATATAAGTTAAAGAGGATGAAAAATAAATTATTTAAATAATAAAGTTAATGGAGAACTTACTAATTATGGAAAGTGGTTAAGTTAAGTGGAAAAGTGGGTATAAGTGGGTTAACCCTAAAATATGGAAAGTGGGTTAAGATGGTTAGAAGATAACCCCTTGAGGAAGATACTTGAAAGTATAAATAAGAGGCAAGGGTATCTCATTCAAATCACACTTGAATATAATTGAATATATGTTTTTGTGAAATGTTATTTGGGCAGGTATTATTGATAGAGAAAAATTGCAACAGAAAAAGTGTGGTAGGAAAAGTGCGGCATAAAACGTGTGGTAGGAAAACTTCGACAGAAAAAGTGTGACATAAAAAGTGTGGTAGGAAAACTATGGCAGAAAACGTGCGGTAGGAAAAGTGTGGTAGAAAAAGTGTGGCAGGAAAAGTGCAGAAGAAAAAATGTTGTAGGAAAAGTGCGGCAGAAAAATTGCAAAAGGAAAAGTGCGGCAAAAAAATCACTGCAGTGGATTCACGACAACAAAACTGCGGCAACAGAACACTACAAGAAGAAAAAAAGGTATGGTTCTCATATGTGTAGTGTTGAATTTATGAATCAAGTTGATGGTTTGCCTTGTACATATGTTGGATTCCCTCTTGGGAGTTTATAGCTTACTATATGTGACAACATCCAGACTAGATGTAATGTAGTAAGTTGGATAGGTGTCATGATTTCAAACAACACCAAAGGAATCACATGTCTTAGTAGTGAAGAGGAGTTTCAGATATCTCAAAGGAACATAAGATTGTGGATTATGGTATCCAAAAGGAAAGGATGTATCACTTATTGCCTACACAGATGCAGATTGGGCAGGTTGCATTGATGACTGACAAAGGACCAGTGGAGAAATGTTCTACTTGGGTGAGTGTTTAGTATCTTGTCTAAGCAAGAAACAAACATCAATATATTTATCTACATCCAAACCAGAGTATATTGCAGCAACAGAATGTTGTACATAATTTCTATGGATGAAACAAACTCTGATAGATATACAGGTTGAGTATGATGAGCCCATTCCAATATATTGTGATAATACAAGCGTCATCAGTATCTCAAAGAACCTCATGATGCACTCCAAGATTAAGAACATTCCAATCAATTATCACTTTCTACGGGAACAGGTTGCAAAGAAGAAAATTAGAGTTGAATATGTGGGCACAAAAGAACAAGTGGAAGACATCTTTACAAAACCACTTCCACGGGAAGCCTTTGAGTATCTTCACTATAGACTTAGAGTAATTTATACTCCAAAATGATTTTTTTTGAATGCTTATCTTATATGTCTTATATTTACATAAGGAAGCACCATAAAGAGGACAGTTCTGGTTGGGAGATCAGTTTCAGGAAGAGTTCAATCAAGGGGAGCATCCCCAAGGACAATTTAGTTAGGGGGAGCAATCCCAAATGGAAAGATACCTTTTCCATTGATGACGAAGAGGGAGAGATTTATCATATGCAGAGCAGAGAGGCATGGTTCCCAAGGGAGTGATGGTCACAAGAAGAGCATGAGTGATATGACATCAGTATTGCATGACATGACTTCAGTATTGCATCAGAGTGTTGCCATCAATGCCAAAGGGGGATATTGTTGAATAATAGGGTTGGTTTCCATTGATGTCAACCCTTGAAGAAAGTCTGGTAGCGAATTCTAGTAGCACAAAGGTTTGGGTAATGGACCCAAGATTGTTTTATGGATAATGGTATGAGTTTTGATATATTTTCAGGTAAAACTATTCTAGATGGATAATACATCTCATTCCATTTCTGGTGGTATGTGGAACGTCACATAACTCCTCATGGTTAGATATTCATTGCCATGTGAAGTTGGACAAACCTCATGAGTCATCTAGAAGATGCAAAAGGTCAAAGTAGTCAAACTGTTTGCAAAGAAGAAATTATTTAAATAATAAAGTTAATGGAGAACTTACTAATTATGGAAAGTGGTTAAATTAAGTGGACAAGTGGTTATAAGTGGGTTAACCCTAAAATAAGGAAAGTGGGTTAATATGGTTAGAAGGTAACCCCTTGAGGAAGCCACATAAAAGTATAAATAAGAGAAAAGGGTCTCTCATTCAAATCACACTTGAATATCATTGAATATATATTTTTTTGAAAGTTTATTTGGGCAGATATTATTGATAGAGAAAAATTGCAGCACAAAAAGTGCGGCAGGAAAAGTGCGGCAGGAAAAGTGAAGCAGAAAAAGTGTGGCAAGAAAAGTGCAGTAGAAAAAGTGTGACAGGAAAACTATGGAAGAAAATGGGCTGCAGGAAAAGTGCAATAGAAAAATCACAGCAGGAAAAGTGCAGCAGAAAGACCGCAGCAGAAATGGTGCGGCAAAAAAATCATGGCAGAAAAATCGCGACAGTGGATTCGCGGTAGCAAAACCGCGGCAATAGAATGATACAAGAATAAAAAGAGATATGGTTCTCATATGTGTAGTGTTGAATTTATGAATCAAGTTGAGGGTTTTCCTTGTAAAAATGTTAGATGCTCTCTTGGGAGTTTATGGCTTGTTGTAGAGTTGATCTGAGGCAGATATACTAAATTTTAGTATTGGTTCATGTTTGAGGGATTTTGGTTGAGGTATATTGCTGAATTTATTGGTACAGATAGAGGTTGTATAACAATGAGGTTCTAGCACATGGTTTGAGGTACAAACTTGTGGTATAATGATTGAGGTGTATTTGATAAGATCATATTTTGATGACGAAATTGATGAGGGCTTTTGGTTGAGGTACATGCTGGGTACATGGTTGAGACAAGTAGTTGATGAGTTGGCACATACATGAGGTGTATAGTTGATGACGTTGGTACATCTTTATGAGTCATAGTTGATGTGTATTTGATGGATGATTGGTACATATTTGGTACATGGTTGTTGCACTTGTTGATGGTACAGGTTGAGGTACATTTTGGTGAATAGTTGATGAACTTGTTTATGTTATAGGTTGATTGTAGGTTGAGGTATAGGTTGATTCATGGTTGATGCATGGTTCAGGTTATTGGTACAAGTTGTTTGGTGCAGGTAGATTGGTTCAGGTTTACAACAGTATATCTCGCAGTGATAGTGTGACAGTGGTTCCATCATTCTACTTATACATTAGGGCAGTTGGATGGGGAAAGGACAGGTGGTTGTAGCCACCTTCCGGTTTTAGCCAGAGAACATAGGGTTTTGGAGCCTCATTCTGGTTGTAGCCAAAGAATTTGGGAGCTAGATCTTCCTTCAGGTTGTAGCCTGAGAAACTAGGGGGTCGGAGCCTCCTTCTGGTTGTAGCCAGAGAATTGGGGAGTTGGAGATTCCTTCAAGTTCTAGCTTGATAAACTAGGGGGTTGGAGCCTCCTTTTAGTTGTAGCTATAGAATTGTGGAGTTGGATCTTCCCTCAGGTTATATCCTGAGAAAATAGGGGGTTGGAGCCTCCTTCCACTTGTAGTTGGAAAACAAAGGAATTTGGTGCTTCCAATGAATGCAATTCTTAAATACATATAAGAAAAATAAATACATGGTTTTCTCCCTCTTTGGGTTTCCATGTAAAAAACTGGTGTATTGTGTATGTGTGTGATTTCTCATTTGTTCATTTTTTATTTACACTGCATATATTGGATCATAATGCTACATTGATATAACACTTGCATTTTATGGTGAAAAAGGATTAAGTTTATCTATTACTGATTCACCCCCCTCAGTAATCCAACACTGTTGTCACCCCCTGTTCAATTTTATCTACGCGCTCTTTCTCTCCTTTAGTATCAAACTTTAATTGTTTGAGCATGAGTTCCAATGCTTCCTTATCACCTTTCATTTCCTACAGTTCTACTACGTCTGTCCTCACACATGACTGCACCGCCTGCATGAGGCTGACTTGGATTCTGTACAATAGCTTTGTGGGTATTTTGGCTAATACCATGTCGACCTGTGCCAAATCCTTCAATGGAGTCTAAGTTATGGTTTCATCCATGTGTAGCATGTCATTTGTTACTTTTAATGTTGGATTCGCTTCGACAATTGTGTGAATTGTGTGTTCCGTTTGTGGCATAGTCCTTGTCATTGTTGTTGTTTCTCCCTTGGGGAAGGATTTTGTTCCCCTTTCATACCTCTGCATGGTTATGATTTTATCGAGGACCTGGTTTATTCTAGCCAGGTCGTCTTGTATTTTACCTCTTTGGTTCTTTTCTTCTTCGAATTCTTCTGCTACATGATCTTGCACCTTCTTAGCCACGAGGTCAGCGTCGTCCTCTATGATCATGTACTCCGACGAATCCTTATGAACTTTTTTCTTCTTTCACGTTCCTCATGTCTGTGAAATTGGTTGTTTAGGTGGCCATGATTCCTATGGAGTATATTCTAAGGGGGTTCCATGCATTTTTGTAGCCCCAACTCCTTGTTCCTTTAGTTGTGGGGAAATGTCCTTCTTTCTTGCGTGCGCATCCTTCTTTGTTGAACCCCCCTTCTTTTGTTGCACCGACTTCTGCATTGGTTTTTTCCTTTTGGGCATAGCTTCGTCTCCTATAGGTGTCTTGGTTTTCCTCGTGTTCACCTCCATACCCTTAAGTACTTCTTTAGTTAATACTGGAATCTTCCAGTCATCGGGACAATATCTCATAGCCATTTCTATATATACCTACATGATGCAGTATCTCAATTGAAGCCACTCCTTTCCCGGATCCCTGCGCGCTTCGATCCACATGTTGTACCTAGATGCATTGAAGTTGGTTCTTTCCTTGAACTACATGACCACCTCTGGGGCAATTCACCAATTTTTGGTTATGCTTTCCTATATTTCTGCAAAGTACCTAGAAAAGGTACATGTGTTTGTGCTTATGTTCTTGGTGTCAGAGTTGCTCCCCAACAACATGCACCATGTTGTGCAACACCGACCTATCCATCTAGAGAAGTATGAATATGGGATCTTCCTCCACCACATCAACATGATTATCATGAGTATCCATGAGTTGTGGAATGTTGTTCAACAAGTAAGGGCCCCAGCTGAGTGACATGTTATTCGTGCACTACACTGCAACTGTGAAGACCTTGGCAGGGACTTCCTCCTTGAGACAGTTTCGTAGAATTTTACAGGACATGAGATTGGTGGCCATCCATGTTGTAGTGTCGCTTATCCTTTTAATAATAATGTCAAAAAATCCCCTCTCTATCCCATAACTCCTCTTCATTTCTTCAACCAGTTCCTTCTCTTTGGTTTTGTCATCTAGATACTGCATTGGTTTCTCACCCATTGACGATAGTCCTATGATTATTGCTATCATCTCTACGTCTATGGAGACATGTTGTTCCATCCATAGGAATCCTCCATCGAGGACCACTATCAACTGCTTGATGCAGTTGTTCACCTCTTTTCCCCTTCCAAAGTGGGGGCTTCCGCCCAACAGGGGGTTTATAAGGGGTAAAGGGCTAAGGGATTAGGGGTTAATATGTTATTATCCATCCAAGGGTCAAGGGTACTTAGGATTTGGTATTCTATATGGAGAAGCAAACTTAGTTGCTGAGAGCAAGAAAGAAAGACAATGAATCAATGATGAATCTTGTGCAATTTATCAATATGTTTATGAATATGTCGAAAAAATATAATAAAATTGTTTGTTTTCTTGACATATTGTAGAAAGAGAGACACTTTGTGAGATATATAGTCACAACCAGCCAAAAAAGCATATTCTTATTTCACCTTCATATTGATGTAATATTCCTTCTTGATTTCACTTGAAGACCACAAGTGTTAAGTGGATGAAAAATTCCCCCAAGCCAACTTGGAGATCATGGTTTAGTTTATAAGGGGTTGCGAGTTGATGGATTAGGGGTTAAGGGGTTATTGTTTAAGCTTGGGTAATTAGGGGTCAGAGATAGGGGTACTTAATGGTTTATGGGTTTACAAGGGGTCAAGGTATAATGTCTTAGGGATTAAAAGGTTATTGGTTTTCCAAGTTTCAGGGGTACTTAGGAATTGGTATTATATATGCAGCATCCAGGTTAGCCGGTGAGAGAGAGAAACAAAGACAAAAAATCAATGATGAAGCTTGTGCAATTTATCAATATTTTTATGACTATGTTGAAAACATATAGGAAAAATGTCAGTTTTCTTGACATATTGTAGAAATATAGTCACTTTGTGAGATATATAGTCACAACCAACAAAAGAAACATATTCATGTTTCTCCTTCATCATTATGTCATATTCTTTCTTGATTTCACTTGGACACCACAAGTGTTAAGTGGATGGAAAATTCCATCGGCCCAACTTGGATACCATGGTTTAATTTATAAGGGGTTGAGAGCTCAGGGATTAGGGGTTAACACATTAGTGGTCTAAGGGTTATGGGTTAGGGTTTAATCTAGGGTAATTAGGGGATAGGGATAGGGGTACTTAATGGTTTAGGGGTTTATAAGGGTCCAAGGGAATAACCCTCAACCTTGTACCTTCAAGGTGATAGAACAAGAAAAAGGGATCTCCATATTTCCTTTACTTTCCTCTTATTGAGAAATATGGCATTCATCCATCCAGGAATATCTAGTTTCCATTAGTGATTTATATTTAAAACAAAATGACAATGTTCCTAGGAACTGGAACGGGTCTTCAAACTTTTAAAAGGGAAACAATTAACAATATCAAAAGAGGAATTTATAGAAACTTCTCAAACAGATCATCAGTACCAATATCAAAGGAGGAATTATAAACTCTACAAATACTTCTCAAACAAAGCATTGATACTTGTCAACACATCCAATATTAACTTTCGTATTGAATAGTAGCATATGGTGAACAATATCCAACCTTATATGCAGTGTGACATTGAATACTGCGGCGAGTGGTGTATTGTCGAAACCGGTTCACTTATGTGAAACACACTACTCAATATGCTTATTAAATTGTGACAGGGGGTGGTGTATAGGCCAGAGGATTTTTCAATTGCAACAAGGTGGATATTGGTCGATGGATGCATATACTATTGGAATGAATTCACTTATCTGAAACACATTACCCAACATGCTTATTAAATTGATTAAAGAAATTAGAGTACAATTGTAAACTTATGCAAGGTGGCCCTTCCAAAGTTTTTGTTAATATTTGTTAATGTATGCAGCTGCCACTTTTTTTATCCTCCCCTTCCAAGACCATAGTGCTTTGATTTTTTTTTTTCAAATTACAAATTTTTAATTTATTATTTATTTGAAAAATCCCATTCAAACCAGGGTATATTTATCTCTTCATTATTCTTGACAAATAAGAAAACAAAATTCTAGATATTTAAAAATCAAAAAATATTTTTTTATTAATAATATTCTCATAACGCCCTGGATGGGGTGTCATTTGGACAAGACAAGTATTAATATACAACCCGGAGAACCTGCCACCTGGGAGGGGGTGCATTTGCTTGATTTTAGTTTCTCCATCTTCCTCTCACCATCTCATAAGGATAGCCTCCATATTGAATTCCATCATGATGGTATGGTACCTACAAGTGAGGTTCTAAGAAAGGATGACAACAGGGGTAGGAGTTTGGCTTATCATAGGCTTAATATGGCATTTACTTTGGTTTGGAAATATTACTATGGATATGGAAGATAATTTAGCATGGTAATTAATGTAATTCATATTCATGCTCCGGAGGTTTGTGTTTATCTTGTTCTTATCCATCTATGTTTTAATCATTTTTCTCACTATCTGGTCAACACAGTTTGTTGTTCATATTACCACATAGTGCATAGGAATGAGTGATCCTTCTCTAGTCATAGTATCAATCATCATGGATATTTTATTTTTTCTCATGATTCGAGCGTAGAGCATTTTTCACCTTCTCTATATCCAAGGGCCACTGAGGAGAATCGACATCGAGAAGCCTCCTCCAAGTCCTCTTTGGGATTCGGACCTGAACCAGTCTCACCATCGAGAACTACAACTTTGGGTTTTCCTAGACATAGTGGAAGTAATGGGGTAGCTCAATCTCCAATATCATCCTCACGGGAGTCTGGACCAAGCCCTGGTGGGGATTCATTGTGTTGTCACCAGGATTTGGAAATGATTCAAAAAATCATATTTGAACTTTGCAATGAGCTCATGGACCTAAAACGTAATTAAAATATACATCATATGTCTACTTCTTATCTTCTTAACTTACTCTCAATTTGTTGTGTACATAGAATATATCCATAGATAAAAAATAATACATTGTTTTTCTTCTACATTTAACATATCAACATTTACAAAAAACAATTGCAATATAAAGACATATAATAAATAACTTAGCAAGGGATGACATTCATTCCCACCTTCAAGGTGTCCATACTCTCTACAATGACTTTTAGTTGTTTTTTTTTAAATTCTCCTTCTATTATAGCCCCTGCATATTTTACAAGAGAAATAACATTTTCGATCACCCAAATCCTCCAATGCAGATCTCACGTCTCCTAGTTGTCCTGTTAGAGGAATGTTATGTGACATGTTTCCTTACCAAAATTTCATTGATTATTATCTTCAAAAATCAACCTCAGTAGTTTAACTATTTGTAATGCAATTAACAAAATATTTTTGTTTTGTATTTTGACCTAAAAATATTTGTTCTAACCTCAGAAAACCATCGCTAGTATAACAACAATGTCGGACATCTCTAATATTTCAATTTTTTTTAATTATATATCATTTTTTTATTAGACTTTTGATGGCTATCGCTAGTATGTTCAATCGTTGGATATTTGAAAATAAAGTCTCTTTCAACAGATATTTAACGAACAACTGGTTGTTTTAAAAAATATCTAAAAAAATACAAGTAAAATTCGACAGTACAACCGATTTTAACCATACTATCGAAGTACAAAATCACTTTTTCCTCCCATATATAGTAGTGAAGAGTAACTAACTAGAGGATTATATGTGACTCATATTACTGGGATGACTCATAGGAAATCTAAAAACCAACAGTAAGCTGATGACTCAAATAGGTTCCATGTTCAAGGGTGACTCGAATGATGTTTCCATTTTGGAAACATATCAATGGTAAAAACCCCCATTCTTTTCTTTTTTTTGTGTTGTGAGACAGTTGATTTAGATTGATGGGTAGTTGGTTGTCATTGATGTCAACCCTTGGAGAGTGATATTTGATACTGTATATTGATGTCAACCCTTGAGTATGTCGGGTAGAAAATTTGGGTAGCTCCAGAGGTATGGGTAATGGACCAAATTTGTTTTGAGGTATAAAGGCACAAAGTCAATGAATATATAGGTAAGACTATTGTAAACGAATAGTACATGTCGTGTCATTTTCGGTGATATGTGGTACGTCAGGAAGTTCCTCACAATTGATGAGATATGGCCTAGTGAATTTGGAGAACCCTCACGAGTTATATAGAATCCCCTGAAAGGACAAAGAAGTCAAATTATTCTAGAAGCTCCTAGAATAAGTTGACTAGTCGAAGTGGTTGTAACTAGGAGTTAATCACGAGTTAAGTTGTTGAAAAAAGAAAATAATTAAAAATAAATTATTTGCAACTAGAAGTGGTAAGTTTACTATTTGTGGATAAAGTGGTTGTAAGTGGACAAAGTAGTTAGAAGTGGGTTATCCATAAAAGAAGGAATTTGGGTAAAATAGTTATGAGATAACCCCTAGAGGAAGCTACTTGGAGAGTATAAATAAGAAAGCAAGGGTCTCTTATTAGCACCTATTGATCACATTGAATACCTATTATTTTTTGAAAGGTTTATTGCAGGTACTCATTGATACATTTGAAGTTAAGCAAGTATGAGGTAGCAAAGGAGAGTTGATGGTGAAAGTTTTGGAGTTTCAGAAAAACCCTAGATTCTAAGGTGTATGCGGGCTACAATGGAGGAGGGTGCATACATACATGGGTTGTAGTGGAGGAAAGCATGTACATACATGAAATGTAGAAGGGAAAGTCTCATACATCTGAAAAGGTCATGAAAACTTGAGTAGATGTGGATGTCAAGTGCCTAGATTTTGAAATTAAGTTCTAAGGAAGTTCTACAGTGATCATGTAAAACATATCTATCTATGGGTTGAAAAGTTATGTCATATTCTTATGAGTATTTGGATATTGTTTTCTATATGAGATATGGTTAAGGGAGATTGAGTATTTTACCTAGAGAGGTTGTTAGTTGTATGGAACTTACTGTATTATATAGATATACAGAAATATAGTGTTGTTATTTCTAGTATTTATGATTGGTACATCTTGTTGGGTTGAGTGTTGAGGAATATCTTGTATTTCTTGGTACATGGTTGAGGGCTTGTGTTTGTTATGTGTTTCTAAATTTGTTGGTTTAGTTTGAGGTTGAATAACAGTGAGGGTTTGATATTAGTCAGTGTGAGGGTTTATTACACATGATTATGATTGTATGCACATGTATGGCACATGACTATAGGTGCACATGGTTTGAGTGATATTCATGCGATATTGGGTATGAGATCTATGTTATCAGATCTAATCTATTGAGAAGATTATTGGTACATGTTGTTGGTATATGTTGGTACAGTTTATTGGTATAGGTTGATTACAGATTATTGGTACAAGTTGACTACAAGCTATTGGTACAGGTTGGTTACAGGTTTTTGGCATAGATTGTTACAAGTTTACATTGGTATATTTCACAGTGGGAGTGTGACAATCGTTTCATCAGTTATTTGACAAGGCAATTGGAAGGGGAAAGGAAATGGAGTTTTATCCTCCTTCTGGTTGGTGTCGAAAAATCAAGGAGTTTGAGATTCCTTCAGGTTGGATCCTAAGAACTCGGTGGTTGTATCCACCTTTTGGTTGTAGCCAAAGAACCCAGGGGTTTGTAGACTCCTTCTGGATGGAACCAGAGAATTAGGGAGTTGGAGCTTCCTTCAGGTTGGAGCCTAAGAAACTAGGGGGTTGGAGCCTCTTTGTTGTCATAGGGGCAGACCCGGGGTTCAACTCTACGACAGCGCACCAACAAATCCCTAACTACCGACCCTTTCGGCAACACCTGCAAAGAAGATGAAGTCTCACTCGAGGTAGAGGCAGGGGTGGTTGTAGGACTCAGGTGTCTGTAATCTTAGATGGGACATAGATCTATGATTGTAATACTTAACAGAGCACCTAACACCAACATTTTGTCAATATTTTACCACTATCTACTTCGCAGATAAAACATAACATCACATCATTCATCCAGATCTGATGTATCTAAGCACTTAGCACGAAAGAACAGATCAGATATAGAAGGTTTAAGTACTACGAACATTCACATAAGTCAGATCTAACATCCATTTACATCATTAGCATAAAGAATAAATAGATCTATCTATCTATATCAAAGCACTTATCAAATAAAGACATAAACACATCAAGACATCACACAAATCAGAGAAACACAACATATACATGGTTCACCCCCACTCTGGGGATACGTCCACCAAATATTATTCTTTATTGTCTTTATTCAATTAGTTACATGCACAAAGCCACAAAATCCTACTCCTCATAGGACAGGAGATCTACGCGCACCTCTCCAGATCCACCTTCCCCACACTAGGTTACAACACTAAGCCTTCTACAATCACTTTCACTCAGCTCCGCAAGATTCACACAGTATGCACAGAGCTCTTACAATCCTTCAATCACATAGATATAGCACTTAGACATATGTCTAACATCACATAGATGTATTCTCTAACTTTCCTTGCATTTCCTAGACATCTATATATACATTACAAAATAGGCCTAGACATGGGTAAAACCATGGGCTTACACCCCATACCCATTACATAATCCCAAATCCCAAAAAGGACCCAAAAAGGGGTCAATATCCCATGATCTCTGCTTCATCTTGTGCTCCTCCTTCGATAGCCTGTCGAAATCCCAAAATAGGTCAAACTTGACCAAAGATCTCTCAAAATTTGGTCAAGGTCCAATAGGCCCCCAACACTCACCTGTGACTTATAGCGAGTCACTCTGATTTGGGTAGTTCTTCTTTGAAAGCCTCGAGCTTGGCTCGAGATGCTTCAACTTTTTTCTATGCCATGGCATCTTTTGCAACAAACTCTTGGATGACTACCTCATTCACAGGCCCCTCCAGGCATTGTTTAGCTGAAATAACAACCTCCTCCAGTTTTTCTCCTTAGCCTTCTACCTTTGTGAACAATTGGTAAGATTTATCTTCTACAGGTTGGAGTCTCTGATTTAATTCCATAAATATGATTTGGATAGTATGTATCTGTTGTTGGGTTGTGGCTTTCTCTTGGGAGTGCTTCATTCTTTCCACAACTGACAGAGGCTTCAATTGTGCCTGTATCATTTTAGCTTGATACTTCACCTCTTGGAGCTGCGAATCCAGTTCCTTTAGTTCTGTATTCTATGTGAGTTTCTCATAGGTATGGGAACTACAATCAATAAGTTGCTTACATTCCATAGTAAGGGATTTTATTCTCTCAACTGTGCTTCGAGCAGTTGCTGCTATGTGGTCCCTTACATCCTGTGGGGTGTTGGGCACTATGTGGAGCTCTAAGTATGCTATGCATTGTTGTGACTACTAGATAGATTCTTTGAGCTATTCCACTTGTTGTGTGACTCGATCCTCTACCTTTATTACGATGAATGTCATAGAGCGAAGTGCTCTGCTGACCGCTTCTTTTAATTCGAGTTTCTCTGCGAACAAATGTTCTTTTCCTTACTGCATATGTGCTTTTTCTTCATCAAACTTCATTTGGAGATCAATATTTTCATGTTCTGTAGCTCGATATTGTTTGAAAAGTACTCCTTGTACTTGTGTCAAAGCCTAGGTGGATTTTTCGGTTTCTTCCTGTGCTCGTCGTAGGTGAGCTTCAACTATATCAACTAGTCGGTAGAGTTGGGCTAGTTTATATCCCAGCTCTGGTTCTCCCAGTGTAGTGGAGACTACGCGACTGGACTGAAGGGCTTGTTGTACCCCTCGGATTTTGACTTCAATCCTATCATACATTTCTTCCTGCTTTTCTCCTTGTTTCTCTACTATTTCAGACGAGACGTCATTTCAGGATGCGATGATGAAATCAAAATCATCGGAGGTGATGACAGTCTGCATCTTGGTCATGGTGGATTTTGACTTCTTTCGAGAAGAATTTTTTGGGGGGGAACCTTTATATTCTTCAAGGGGTCCTCCTTGTCTCTGGGAGGTGTTATATCGTTGGGCCTCTGTTCAGCTTCGACTTCGTCACCACCCCCTCGCTTAGGTGATGTGGAAGCAATATTATCTAAGGTGTTGCTTAAGTTTTGGACCTCCTCAGTCTTATTATGTCTGCTAGTTCTAGGTGTATTTTTTTCTTTATGGGTTTCCTCCAGGATCTCAATATAAGATATATCTGTGAGGTTGGTGGGGAAAAGGAGGTCATCGGACCATTACTTAGTGATTTCCTCCAGGTCTTCTTCTGTAAGATTGTAGTATGTCTGGAGCTGCTCTTAATGTTCATCTGCCCGTGCTGTAATGTAAGTGAAGTGTCGATCTGTGTTGAACTTCATCAGTTCTCGAAACCTTTGTAATGTGTTTGGGGTCATGCGAGGCTTGGCTTCGATGGAACACTTTAGTTGAAGGTAGTATGTATGAATCAAAAAATTCTACTACCACTATTTATTCATGTCTATTGAATACCACAGGGTGGCGAACTTCACGACAAGCGGTTCGAACGACTCTATGTCTAGGAAGGTTGCTCCTTCCGACATCTCCCAGGAAAAAAATTCAATGAGGACCAGGAGCCAGCTAAAATGAAATTCGTAACCCTGGTCCTGAGCTTCTTAGTAGTCAAGTTCCAGCTGGTTAACTAGTTACTTCGCCGAGTTCATCTGTAGGCCTTCCACGCACTACCCTGCGAGGTCAACAACAAAGTTGATGACCTATGTAGGTTGGTTCTTTCTTACTAACTTCCCAGCTATCATTTAACATGCCAAGTGCATGGCGCCTCTCTGTATGGAAGCTACCTTGTAGCTTCTTGTTCCCTTCTCAACATCGCCATAGGTGTCCTTTATCTTCTGTGCAAGTGCGTGATCTATGACTTTTCCTAGATAAAAGTCATGCGGGTCAGGTCCTTGCATACTCAGGCCTATGATCTAGTGGATTAGTGTCGGGTCATCTCTAATGTGGTGGTCGAGCCATAAGTAGCTTCCATGGTAACATGACAGTAGTAGCTTGACACAGTCATTGACTTCCTGGTGTCTTTCGAAGTGTGGGATCTTCATGACGTTCAATAGGGTGGAATGCGTGAGGTTCATTGTCCACGACTGGGGGATGATCTTTGAATTATTTCCTTTAGTTCTGGTCAGGTACTTTTATGGGGCGAGCATGCCATATATCTTATGATCTTCGAGGTTGAAGTCGCTAAACTTTAGTGTTGTGATCTTGTTCTGGTCTGTTCAAACTACATGTATCCCCTTCGGGAGGTACGCAATAATTATGGTGTACTCAAAATTGTGTGGTACACTATCGTGGTTCACTGTGCCAGCCAGAGGTGGTATGTAATCGGGCAGTATGGTTGGAATTAGTTTTTCATTTGTGAGTTCATCTTTATGCTTGGTTCTCTTTTCTACTGATGGTCGGGATGGTTGTGCTCCGCAAGAAGTCTACGAAGAATCTTGCACCATTCTCGTCGATCAAGCTTGTACACCTGCTGACATTGACATGACTCTTTTAGTCATGAGGTCGATTAGAACTTCTTCAACAACTTTCTCTGCAGTGCTAAACTCGGTCGGCATACATGCTCGGGATTGAAAATATCGGGTTCGAGGAGTAATTTAGGCACAACAATACGATAGAGGGAAATAACGCAATGATCATTTTGTAAAATCAATGAGTTTTTGGGCTCATATTCATGGTTAGAAAAAGTGTTCTTAGGGAATGGAGTGACGGGATAAATATATAACTTGGCAATGATTCTCTTGCAATGGGTGGCAATGAGCAAGAAGCCTTCATTAACTTTGTTATGTCCGTTACGATGCAATCCAACGGTCTAGTGGAAAACCATAAATTCCTTTTGACCCATTCAGAGGGTTGACCAAATGGTTATACTAGTTTCAATGGCTATATTGCTTCGCCATGGTGAAGTGCCATGTAACGTTGTTCTGTTATCCCGACGAAGTTCCAATTTTGCAAATTTTTCGTCTGCAAGGTTCCTTCTGGAACCTTCTATATCTTGTTTATCTTAGCTCTCTTCTTACTTAGATTTCTAGCCTTCTTTACAATGAGCTTTGTCTCGGTATTCCTTTTTCCATTCTAATTCTTATCTTCTTGTGGCATAGTTACTTCACGTTGTTGAGATTCTTTCCTAAGATTTGAGGGTGATGCTTCTTCTTTATCTGGAATAGGTACTTTAATCTTCTATGGGTGTTCTAGTGTTCTTGTAACTTCGACATCCGAGTCTCTTGTGTTAAATAGCTTCAATATGTTATTTTATTCTTTAGTCAAGTGTGTCCTCCTTCTAGTCATAAAAAATTTTAACTCTTTCTTCTTCTGCTCTAAAACTTCTTTTTCTTCTTCCCTTCTGGCCTGATCTCTTTCAATCCAAGGTTTTCCTAGTAACATGGTAAATGGGGAATTGTTCTCAATAAATTGAATAATCTCAAAATATTTCTCTGTCAAAGTTATCTTGGCATTCATAGATATCTTGGTGAGATTTCCACATAGGTTTATCATCTTTCCTCTAAATAACCTTATTCCTCCCAATGAAGGAGTCATAGCAGGCTTCCTTAAAATTTCCCAAGTTCTTTCTGTCTTGATATTCACGTATGTTTCCTCATATAGAACACAGTCAATGTCGAAGTCTCCTATTCTTGCTTCAAGGAATTCTTTTTCTTTTAAGAGCTCTGATAAGTTGACATGTCGATGGTCATTCAGGGTTTCTCTTATTTGCAACAATTCTTTATCTGATTATTTCTGGGGTTCTGCCATTTTTGGATCTGCCTTAGGGTTTTCTTGTCCCATGTTCATTCCTTCAAGTTTAGCAATCATTCTAGGACAATCCAATACTTCGTGGTCCATAGATTTGCAACAGAGACAAATAGGTCTTCTCCTAGGGAATTCCTTAGCAAGATGTCCTAGTTTTCTGCAACTATAACAGAGGGTTAATCCTCTCTTTCTTTTAAATGATTCCCAACTCTTTCTGTACTGCATCTAGGATCGTAGTAGCTAACTTGCAAATAATTCTTTCTAGGATTTTGCATCCACTTGTTAGTCCAAACATTCTTTCTATGCATAGGTATGACATATCTTTCACTATTATTATTATATCTACTCATATCAAACCTTCTTTCATCTATCAGTAACCTAGTTTTCAAGCTAGGATATAATCTATCAATCATACCTAGATTCATACTTTAGAAACAAAAATTTCCACTTATCTTACTTCTACAGAGCACACAGATTTCAGATCTAGAAATTTTCACTATTATTACCTTTATCAGAGAACAAAGCTTGCAGATCTTACCTTTTTAAGAAAAACTTCTTACATTTACCTTTCTTGAAGCACAAAGCGTTCAGATCTTACCTCTTTTCTTCAGATATGACCTCTTTTATTTAGCACAAATCTTTATAAATCAAGTAGAATACTGCGCACTAGAGCGACAGATCTATGCATAGAGCTTCCATAGTTTCAAGTTGGATCTTTTCACAATGATTTTTCTTCCTTAGTTCCCAACAATCATAGTTTCAGGTCCCAGCAACGGAACCATTTGTTGGCATAGGGGAAGACCCAGGGTTCAACGCTACGACAACGCACCAACAAATCCCTAACTACCATCCCTTTCGACAACACCTACAAAGCAGATGAAGTCCCACCCAAGGTAGAGACAGGGGTGGTTGTAGGACTCAGGTGTCTGCAATATTAGCTGGGACAGAGATATGTGATTGTAATACTCAACAGAGCACCTAGCACCGACAGTTCGTCAATATTTTACCACTATCTACTTTGTAGATAAAATAGAGCATCCCATCATTCATCTAGATCTGATGTATCTAAGCACTTAGCACGTCGAAACAGATCATATCTAGCAGGTTCAAGTACTAAGAACATTCATATAAGTCAAATCTAACATTCATTTACATAATTAACACAAAGCATAAACAAATCTATCTATCTATATCAAATCACTTAGCAAATAAAGACATAAAAGCATCAAGACATCGCACAAAGAAGAGAAACACAACATATACATGGTTCACCTCCACCCTGGGGCTACATCCACCAAATCTTATTCTTTATTGTCTTCAATCAATTAGTTACATGTACAAAGCCACAAAATCCTACTCCGCATAGGATAGGAGATCTTCACGCACCTCGCCAGATCCGCCTTCCCTTAGCTAGGTTACAACACTAAGCCTTCTACAGTCACTTTCACTCATCTTTACAAGCTACAAACAATATGCATAGAACTCTTACAATCCTTCGATCACATAGATCTATCAGTTAGCCATCTGTCTAACATCACATAGATGTATTCTCTATCTCTCCTTACATTTCCTAGACATATATTGTACAAAGCCACAAAATCCTACTCCGCATAGGATAGGAGATCTTCACGCACCTCGCCAGATCCGCCTTCCCTTNTATATATACATTACAAAATATTCCTAAACATGGGTAAACCCATGGGCCGACATCCATACCCATTAGATTATCCCAAATCCAAAAAAGGACCCAAAAATGGGTCGAGATCCAATGATCTCTACTTCGTCTTTTGCTCCTCCTCAGACAAGCTTTCGAAGTCCCAAAATAGGTTAGGGGCCAACACTCCTTCTAGTTGGAGATAGATAATTGGAAGTCGATGCTTCCTTGAATGTAATTCTTGACATATAATAAAACCATTAGATGGCTTTCTCCCACATTGGGTTTCCACATAAATCTTGGTGTACTATGCATTGTGTGGATGTGTTTGTTATTGTTTATTATGAAATGATGGATGTTAATGTTTATGATATAGTAATTTATTAATGATGAATAGATGAACATGCTTGAATAAGTTAAAGTAATATACATTGTGGTTTAAAGGATTAATATGTGGTATAATTTCTCATTACTGATTCACCCCCCCTTTCTCAGTAATCCAACATTTGGTATCAGAGCGGGTTCCTTCAAGAAACAGTTTAAGCATTGGAAAGTAGATCATGGAGAGAAATGACATGTATAAAAATGGAATACCATAGTTTGATGGAAAAAACTATGCATTATAGAGAAAAAGGATGAAAACATATGTAAAAGCATAGAGATTTGATGTTTGGAAATCAATAGTAGATGGATATAAAGATCTTTCCACTCCTCCAATAGATGAAAATGGAAATAAACTCAGTCAAAATAATTTGAAATCCAAAAATTCCATCCTAAATGATTTGGTTGATTCAATATATGTCAAAATTATGCATTTCAACTGTGCAAAGGCGATTTGGGACAAACTTCAAAATTTGTCTGAAGGGTGCACTAAAGTTAAGGCAACAAAGATTCAAATTTACAGAGGTCAATTTGAACAACTGAAGATGAAGGAAGATGAAAATATTGCAACTTACTTATTATGAGTTGATGAAACAGTTAATGCAATTAAAGGATTAGGAGAAGAAGTTGATGAATCTATAATGTTCAAAAAGTACTAAGATATCTTCCAATGAGATTTGATCCTAAGATCTCGGCACTAGAAGAAAGAGCATATCTGAGTTTGATAAGCATGGATACACTGGATGGAATTTTCATCTCTTATGAAATGAGAATAGAACAGGAGAACCTAGTTAAAAAGGAATAAACATTCAAAGCATCCAAGAAGAAAAACAAAATGAGCAAGCAAAATCCAAATTCAGAATGTAGTTGCATCGATGATTAAGAAGAATATAAAGAAATGGAAAACTTTGTAAGAACGTTGCAAAATGGAACAAGTAAATACAAAGGTAAGATTCCCTTGAAATGTTTTGATTGTGGTAAAATTGGTCATTTTCAAATAATTGTACTTATGTCAGGAAGTCAGATAGTGATGAATATGAAGAGCCCAACACAGAAAATAAACATCAAAAGGGAAACTAGATAAACAAAAGGAAAGTCTTCAATAAAAATCTATACTCAAGAGAATAAATTTCCTCATTTGGTGAAGATGATGTAATCGATAGTGATTCATAAAAGGTATTATTTATGGCTAGGTAAAATGAAGCAAGAAAATCTAATAGTTCAGAAGAAAAAGGTGAATTCGATATCAGAGAAGAATTAATTGGCGCCTTAGAAGAACTAAGGAAATAAAAATAAAAAATCAAGTCACTCAAGAAATAACTAAAATGAACTTAAAATCTCAACTCAAATAAAATAAACTAGATAATTATGAATTTGAAATTCTAAGTAGAAGATGACAGAAGGATTGAAAAAATACTCAAAATTCATCTAGAAGATAAGGAGAAGATGATTTAAAGGTTGGAAGTAGAAGCGATCACTCTAATAGAAGATATTAAGAAGAAGTACATACAAAAATATAGCAGCAAGACATTGGATAATATCATGAATTAGCAAAGGCCATACTATGACAGGTCTGGACATACAATCAAATGTAGATTGAGAAATGTTCAATCTCCATGATGAAAGAAACATAACAAAAGAGTTATGAAAAAATTCTCAAAGGAAGGAACCATGTTCAGCATGAATCAGAAAGAAATGAATACGGAATACCCTCTACATTGAGGCAACAAGGAATCTTCAATCATTATGAAAGAAAAAAACCAAAGAGAAGATATTGATCATCCAAGGTAGAATTATAGAAGGAATCCACCACAAGGAAAATCATTCACTCCTAGGTATGTGAATTTATTTTATATTCATTGTTTTTATTGTACTAACTTTAGACATAAGGTTTCATATTGCACGGCTTATGAAATAAATAATTAGGCTATAATTTCTTATGTGGCCCCATAAAATATTGAATGTTACAAATGCCACAACTATGGACACATAGCTCAAAATTGTAGAAGCGTGATAAAGCCTCCCATGAAATAAAATATTGATAAGAGACACAAGAAGTTTTGGAGAAGAAGTGAAAAACAAGAGGAGAAGGTAAATGGAGAATAGGTCCAAGGAATCATACTTTCAAGATTTTCAATAGCACCAGATCGTGATGAATTTACATGAAAAGAGGAAAGTGTCATAACTCAAGTATAATATGAAGAAGATGTCAAAAGGATGATGACAAAATTCAAGAAGAGGATGAAAAGGAAGATGTATTCACAGATGAAGAGGAAGATTACACTACATTAGAGCAGGTATTGTTCTGATCGATTTGGCTTGGAGACTCCCAGGTAATATGAATATTAGACAGGGGGAGTCTATGTAGTAGCTTATACATATGGGTCAACATTCTGGACAGTTGAGTAGCAGAGTCTAGGACAACTTGGACATAGATGGATTTGCAAGAACACTTAGCAGGTTTGGACATATATATGATAGTGTATGAAAGAATGGATTCAGAGATTGATTCGGAGATTGGTTCATATATTGGTTCAAAGAGTGGTTCATAGATAAAGGAATATTATCATAATGAATGATAATGATACATGAATATTTGAATGTTTATTCTTGAATGCTTTTTGTATATGTTAGATGATTACACAAGGAAGCACATATGGACAATAAATCCAAAAAGAGGAAGGTACAAGAAGACCTATATTAATATACACATAAACATGCAGAGAATTCATCAGAGAGAGAGTTTAAAAAAGGAATATTAATAGCATACAAACAGGGAGACACACCCATAGGGGGGTTATTATTTTAACCAGGATTGGTTAGAAAAGGTACAATTTCATATCGACAGGGGAATTTAATCCTTTGTTAAAGGGAGAGGAAGACTAATCAGAGGCATGAAGATAGGGGGAGAATCCCCAAGGAAAATTTAGATAGAGGGACTAGCCCAAAGGACACTGCAAACAGGGGGAGAAACCCTAATGAGAATTGAGAAAGGGGGAGCATCCCTAAGGAGAGATACCCTTTGTCATCGATGTCTGTTAGGGTCCTAACCCACATATAGGTAGAAAAATATATTCGGATGTAATAAAGGTCAATATTAATAAGGCCTTTCAATAAAATATAATAAGTTGAATGTAAGAAGACCTAATAGAAGCTTCTGCTTCTAGAAGGATCTTTCTCTAGATACTTCTTTTGATAGACATATTTAGTATAAATAGGAGTCAAGGGTATGAGAACCCTAGCTTGGATATTATTTTAATAGAGCTCTGTTCAATTGGAGGTAGCCCCCTCGAAGAGGCCTATGAACATTGCTTTCAGAATCAAAGTGATATTTCTGTTGTTATTCTTATATCATTTCAGTGCTATTGTGGTGATTGTTCTGGTTATATTGTTGTTATTCTTCCATTTCTAGAATTTTATTTCTATTCTACATACTTTTTATACATGGTATATTACAAGTGGTATCAGAGCATTTTCCTTGAAAGAAAGTGTGGTTTAAATTTTTTTTAGGGTAGAGACATATTCTGACGTCCTTAAGCCACATAGATCTTTCATTACATGCATAAACCCGTGGTTGAGGGATTCATACACGTCAGAAATACAAGTGGTACTTAATCACACATATGTTGGCCACTCTTTTAACCCCTATTGGTACCCATTTGAGTGGTAGCGCATCAGACAACACCTGTGTACAGATCGGCTAGATTACGTGAATCCCTCTTTAGATAAACCAATCGGCCACCTGACTGCTATAGTGCCACCGAGAACAACACTCGGGAAGATACTCTTTAGTACCTGGGTAGTCGGGTAGTACAGCTAAGGGTACGGTCTATCCTCCTTAGTTAGTGCCTTGAGATATTAGGCCAAGTACTACTGTTGGACCCCGCACGTATATCAGAGAGCTATAGTATAGGGAAAACCCTTGTCTGTAGAACACTTGAATACCTAACCCTTGGGGACATAAACATTAACAAATTAAAACAGACAAGATCTCTTACTACGAAACTATGTTCGGGTTTCCAAATAACTACACATTTATTCTTGGTTAATAATTTGGGCATTTCATTACTATAATATTCTTCAAACTGGAGTATAACTCCATAGGTGTAAAAAAAAGGAAAAGTCTAGAAATTTTGCAAAATTATTTGAGACCTATTCCATTGGATTCATCTCTTCACCCTTATCACATTCATACACATCATTTTTTAGAAAAACTTTTGACCCCACCCACCCCATTTTAGTTTCCTCATCATCATGGCCCATACCCATAGCCAAGACCTAGAAGCTTGCTTCAATACCTTGCAATATAATTTCACCGAGACCCAACAAGAAGTGAAACAACTCAATGCCAATGTTTCTTCCCTCAATACATCCATGTAGTCCTCAATGAAGGAAATCAAACAAGACCTGACTACCCAGCTTAAATCTATCGTTTTGATGCTCTGCACAAAGATTCATATCCCTACAGATAACCCTTTATTTGACCCACCTTCAGAATCTAAAGATGAACGTTCCTCTAACTTTCAACACCATCACTTTCAACGTGACCTACGCCTTCCGCAGGTGGATGTGACCAAATTTGATGGCTCAGATCCCACTGGTTGGGTAACCTAAATGGAACATTATTTCTCATTATACACATTACAAATGACTTGGCCAAACTCCGGTATGGTGTTCTCCATATAGATCAAGAACGTTGGAAATGGTGGCAATGGAGAAAAACTTCCCATCAAGGGTATATTGCTTGGACACAATTTTTGGCAGATCTTTATGAACACTTTGACATTGACACCAACCATTTGGGTCATTTGACAAAGTTGAAACAATCAGGAACAATGGAAGACTTTATACCTACTTTTGAGCACCTATCTTTTCGGACAGAGGGCATGTCTGATTCCTTTTTCCGAGAGTATTTTATCAGTGGCCTCAAGGATGCAATTCATGCCCTTTTCCTCATGGCTTGGCCTCAGATTTGGGTGGAGGCTACTAAAAGAGATAAATAAGCACAACAGGTTGTATCTTCTCAAAATTGGAAACTGTCATTTATCCCTCGCACTAAACCAGTAAGTCCCACTACTCCCTTCACTCCACTAAAGATCCAAAAATTGACCAAGGCTGAAATGGATGAATGCCAAGTCAAAGGCCTTTGTTATAATTATGATTTTAAATATTTCCTAGGCCACAAGTGTAAGGGAAAAAATATTTTTATGGCCATATCAAAGTATATTTCAGAAGAGGATGTTGAAACTCCCCTTATGTCTGAGTCACCTGAAACCACTGACATAACCCCTCCCTCAAATCCTCCTGAAGTAGAACCGGTCATTTCCCTAAATGCTCTCACTGGCTTCTTTTCTCCCCAAAACCTCAAGCTCATCGATTACATCAAGCATAGGAAGGTCATCATTCTGGTTGATAGTGGAAGCATCAATAATTTTATTCATTGCCACATTGCCTAAGAAACTCATTGCTACATCCATGCCATCAATCATTTCCTCATGATTTCCAATGGTGGCTCGATGAAATGTGGAGGTCATTGTGAAAATGTGCATCTCCAAATTGGTGACTACCACCTCAAATATCATACGTTTTCTATCGACATGGGAAATGGTGACATTGTGTTGGGTGTGGACTGGCTAAGGACTTTGGGTCCCATTCTCATGGATTTTAAGGAATTAAGCATGTAATTCGACCAGGAGGGCCAACAATATAAGTTCCAAGGCATCATCACCAGTTCACCTGAGATCATTAGTTCCCATCGCATGGAAAAGATGCTCCAAAAAGGTCATTATGGTGTTATTTCCCAACTCCATGTCATACAAGCAACAGAGACACCCTCGGTGCCGCAAGACCTCCAATCCATCCTTTCTAAACATCAAATAGTCTTTTCATCTTCCCAGGGAATCCCTCCTTCCCGTGGTGTTCATGATCATTCCATTCCCCTTGTACCAGGAATCCTTCCTCCCAATATCCATCTGTATCATCATCCCTTTCCCCAAAAGAATGAAATTGAGAAAATGGTCCAAGACCTCCTTAACGTAGGCATTATCCGCCCTAGTACAAGCCCCTATTATTCTCCTGTGGTCATGGTCCTGAAGAAATAAGGTTCATGGAAAATGTGTCCTGACTTCCGTTCCCTCAACAAACTTATCATTAAAGACAAATTTCCCATCCCTGTCATTGATGACCTTTTGGATGAATTGAGTGGCTCCCATTTATTTACTAAACTCGATCTTCATTTTGGCTACCACCAGATACTTATGAAAGAGGCAGACATTCCCAATACTTCTTTCAGAACTCATGAGGGCCACTATGAGTTTTTGTTCATGCCCTTTGGCTTGTGTAATTCCCCCTCCACCTTCCAAAGCCTCATGATTCATGTCTTCCATCCTTTTCTCTATCATTTTGTATTAGTTTTCTTTGATGATATCCTCATCTATATCAAAACCTGGATAGACCATCTTTCCCATGTGGATCGAGTTCTCCATCTATTCTCTTAGCACCAAATTTTTCTAAAACAATCTAAATGTTCTTTTGGTGCCTCGGAAGTAGAGTACTTGGGTCATATGGTTGGCAAGGATGGCATTAGGGTGGATACTAAAAATATTGAAGCTATGCAAGAATGGCCTCACCCAAAGACTCTCAAAAGCTTGTGTGGATTTCTGGGCTTAACAGGTTATTATCGCAAGTTTGTTAAGAATTATGGAAAGATTGCAGCACCTCTCACTGGACTCTCAAAAAAGAACTCTTTCACTTGGATTCCAACCGCGGCTCAATATTTTCAAACCTTAAAGATGGCCATGTGCACCACCCTAGTCCTGGCCCTTCCTGATTTCACAAAGACCTTTGTCTTGGAATGTGATGCTTCAGGGAAAGGAATTGGTGTTGTCCTTATGCAAGAGGGTCGACCTTTGGCCTTTACCAGCAAGCAACTGTCTGAAAGAAATCTAGGCAAATCAATCTATGAAAATGAAATGTTAGCTATTATTCATGCCGTTGATTTGTGGTGCCCTTATTTATTGGGGCAATTCTTCCAAATTAATATGGACCGTCAAAGCCTCAAGTATTTTCTGGAACAAAGCATTTCCTCCCCAGAGAAACAAAAATGGGTGACCAAGCTCTTTGGCTATGATTATGAGATCATTTACAAAAAAGGAAAAGACAATGTGGTTGCGGATGCACTTTCCTGAAAGTATGAATATGACAGATCCCTTTTTTCTCTTTCCTTCATTGTACCAGATTGGCTTGAAGCCATCCGCCAGGAATGGCTACACAATCCCTAAAGTTCACAGTTGATGCAACAATTGCAGTCCAATGCTCCAACTTCCCCAAGGTACTCTTGGCTCCATGATGAGCTTCGATACAAAGGTCGTTTGTATTTAAGCAAACAATCCAAAATTAAATCCACAGTACTTTCTAAGCTTCATGCTACACCCATAGTTGGGCACTCCAGGTTTACCAAAACCTATGATAGGGTCAAACACTCTTTCTTCTGGGATGGCATGAAACAAGACATTCATAATTTTGTAGCTAAATGTGATGTGTGTCAATGCAACAAGGTAGAAACAGTCAAATATCTGGGCACACTACAACTGCTTCCGATTCCACCTGCTATTTGGAGGGATATCTCTATGGATTTTATTATAGGCTTACCCAAATCGGGAAATAAATCAGTCATCATGGTGGTTGTTGATTTCCTTTCCAAGTATGCTCATTTATGTTCTCTTCAACACTCATTTATAGCGTCCACGGTGGCTCAACTTTTCATGGATCAGGTCTTCAAGCTTCATGGCATGCCGCATTCTATTGTCTCTGATCATGACCCAACTTTCACCAGCAATTTTTTGAAAGAACTATTCAAGATACAAGGAACCTAATTGCATCTCAGCACAACTTATGTTCCCCAGAATGATGGTCAAACAAAAGTTTCAATAAGTGTTTGGAAACATATTTGAGGTGTTTTGCCTCGAAAAATCAAAATCAATGGGCTCAATGGTTACCCCTATATGAATGGTGGTACAACACTTCATACCACACATCTACATGCATGACTTCTTTTGAAGCGATATATGGACAAAATCCACCTTCAATTCTCTCATACTTACCTGGTGTCTTGAAGGTCCAGGTGGTTGACCAAACGCTTACAGTTCGAGAGGATATTCTATGTACCCTCAAAGAGAATTTGGTCATGGCACAAAATCGCATGAAGCAACAAGCAGATCAAGGTCGCTCTGAACGTCAATTTGCAGAAGGGGATCAAGTGTTTCTTCGACTACAACCTTACAAGAAAAATTCTCTTAAGGTCGAGCATTGTTAGAAGATAGTGCCCAAATTTTATGGTCCTTATACAGTTCTCAAGTGTGTGGGATAGGTGGCCTATCAGTTAGATTTGCCCAGTCATTCTAAGCTACATCCTTTTTTTCATGTTTCATGCTTAAAGAAGGTGATTGGAACTAAGTGCCAAATTCAAACCAACCTTAATGAGTTAGTTGAAGAAGGATCCATTTGGCTACAACCAAAAGAAGTTTTGGACTAGCATGAGCTTCACCTGTGTCAGATAACCATCAAGGAAGTTTTAGTCCAGTGGAAAAATACAACTCCAGCAAATGCCACTTGGGAACCAGCTACCATTCTACAACAATTTCCACATCTCAAGCCTCGAGGAAAAGGTTGTTTTTAAGGGGGAAGACATGTTAGGGTCCTAACCCACACATAGGTAGAACAATATGTTCGGATGTAATAAAGGTCAATATTAATAATCCCTTTGAATAAAATAGAATATGTCGAATGTAATAAGACCTAATATAAGCTTCTGCTTCTAGAAGGATCTTCCTCTAGATGCTTCTTTTGATAGACATATTTAGTTTAAATAGGAGTCGAGGGTATGAGAACCCTAGCTTGGATATTATTGTAGTAGAGCTATTCTCAACTGGAGGTTTCCCCCTTGAAGGGGCCTGTGAACATTGCTTTCAGAATCAAAGTGTTATTTCTGTTGTTATTCTTATATCATTTCAGTGCTATTGTGGTGATTGTTCTGGTTATATTGTTGTTATTATGCCATTTCTAGCATTTTATTTCTATTCTGCATACTTTTTATATCTGGTATATTACGATGTCAAATGGGGAGAGATAGAAACATTTATGAGGATTATGATCATGTATGTTGTCATGGCTAAGTGTTTCCATCAATTCCAAAGGGGGAGATTGTCAGAAAGTTGGTTTAGATTGATGGACGATTGGTTTAGATAGTTGGTTTTCATTGATGTCAACCCTTAGAGAGTGATATTTTGATATCATATATTAATTTCAACCCTTAGATATTGATTTCAAACTTTGAGTATGTCTGGTAGCACATTCCGATAGATCCAAATGTATGGGTAAGGGACCCAAGCTTGTCTGAGTTATAAAGGCATGAAAATCAGTGAATATGCAGGTAAGACTATTCTAGATGGATAGTACATGTTTTTATGTTTCCAGTGATATGTGGTACTTAATGTAGTTCCTCACGGTTTAGGAAATATGGTCTATTGAACTTGGAGAACCCTCATGAGTTATCTAAAATCCCCCAGAAGGTCAAAGAAGTCAAATTATTCTAGAAGCTCCTAGAATAAGTTGACTAGTCAAAGTGGTTGTAACTAGGAGTTAATCACGAGTTAAGTTGTTGCAAAAAGAAACTAATTAAAAATAAATTAGTTGCAACTAGAAGTGGTGAGTTTAATATTTGTGGATAAAGTGGTTGTAAGTGGAAAAGGTGGTTAGAAATAGGTTATCCCTAAAAGAAGTGTTGTGTCCCTTTCGTCACCTAAATGAGAAAAATAAGGATGCTTACAAGTCCAGTTGGGTTAGATAGACAAGGTAACCGTGAATGCAAGAGTTAGAAACATCAAGCATAAGAAATAAACAAAGAACTAAGATAATAACAATAAAATAAACTAAACTAGAGTGCATAAGGGAAATGGAATAAAAATAAACAACATTCATGCCACCAATGGATAAGTTGTATTAGTGGGAAAACACCAAAGAGAAAGGGAGACTTATGGGTCTCCTCTTCCTCCAAGGGAGGGATCTTGAACCCCCAATGATTGAGCTCTTCTTACAAACAAAAAACTATAAGGAAATGGTGAAGAAATTCAAAGCTCATTCACTCAACAGGTGATTCGAATAGCTCAATGAAATGGTGCTTGTATTCTCTTGATGAGGAAAGAGGATTCTCCAAGAGAATATAGGCAACATAACAAAAGAAATGAATTCCTTGGAAATATAGTGCACCCATGGCCTCTTTTTATAGAAAATATTTGATGCATTATTCAACCAGTCTTTAGTGTGAACAAGAGGCTCTTTATAACACCCTTATGTCTTTGACTATCCCCCCACTTGGATTCAACTCGAATTTGGGTGTCAAATTGACTTGGGATATGTACTAGAAGTGGGTGGAAGGAAGACCAAAATCATAAATGCATCATTTTGAGGTGTGCGTGGATTTTTGCATCCATAGTCGCACATCAGGTACATGTGCACTTTTCTAGCATTTTTCGACTGTTGCACATGCACGCGCTTCCTTCGTATCCTTAACACATGATGACTTTATAACCAGTTGTATAGTTTTGTGCCCTTTGGAAATGAATTTTTTTGGGCCATGGATGAACTAACGGGTGTTTGGAGATGCTAGATTCCTATAACCATTTGCGGAAAAAATTTAAATGATAACAAATGCCTCTGATGTATGAGATTAGGAGAATACGTATAGTTGAAATACATCAATGTTTCTTCTACTGAGAGTACATGTGTAAGAAAGAGTGTTGAGAGGAGTTTCAAGAGAAACCCATTGAAGGGAGAGGGGAACATGTAGGACCCAAACCTTTCGCAAGGTGTGGAACAAATAAATATGTGTACAAACGAGGCAAGCATGCCCCATGCTTGTGTCATGTAACTCAAAAAATGAGTAGTACAGTAACTGAAACTATGTGTTGGTGTAGATGATTGTATCTCCCTCGGGGGCGTGTTGAAAATGGTAGAGGACAATTCTAATGGTGAAAAAACTCTAAAAAGAGGCGATGACACCTATAAGAAGTGTCGAGGATTCACAGGCATTGATGGCCTAAAATGTTTTAGAGGTATTTTGAAAAGATAAAACAAATGCAAATAGTCGCAAAGTAAGACCCACTGTAGCATGAGATGGTGTTGAAGTCGAATGCTATGGGGGTCAACGACAACAAAGAGCAATGATAGTTCTCCCTATGTCATCCGGGACTCCTCATTGTAAAGGTAATGAGAGTCAAGATACTGTCACCTATCTGGAAACTGTGTTGATGTTGACAGAAAGGGAGACATGACTCCAAAAAGAAAAGGGCTTCATGAAATCCACTGCATGAGATCAAGAACTGATGAAGTACATGGGCGAAGTCAAGATGCAGTGAGACTCAAGAATACCCTTGGTTGGGGATATACGTGAAGTATGAGTGTCAACAACCATGAAAATAGATCCACTGTCAGGGGAACGATGATCCAGGTGTATATCGGTGGCCACCCACCTTTTCCAAATGGCTCAAAACGGTTTTTTGGCAATTTACTATTTTTAGCAGTTTTTTCGGGTCTGAACTTCCGGGGCCATTTTGAGGCCCTAAACGATGTTTTTTTGGGTATGTTTTTCTCGCAAATTATTAACTACGATGTTATTTTTTCTCGAGCGTTGTAGGCCTCGAATAGATCTTTCCAACGAGCTATCGTACGCCCTAAATGGAGATCGTATGCAAAAGTTACGACCCCGGGAAGTTGATGTACTAACTTACCCAAAAGGGGCCCACATGACTTTTGGCGCTTCATCTCCTAGGGTTAGGTTTTTGGATGTCTAGGAACTTTGGCATTCCCATTTATTGTAAAAAGGCCTTCAGAGCCTCATTGTAACCATATTCTTGTGAATGCGAGTAGCCGTCAGATCTCTTCTCAGAGATAAGATGCCACCATTCTAGCGAGTCTTTCACTCTGTATTTTGACAATCTCTGTGCATTTCTTTGATTAATATAAATTGTGTATTACTGTATATCTGTGTTTATGGTTGCATCTCTAATAAATTTCTGTTATATTATTGAATATCTGCAATATCTTTGTGCATTTCTTTATTATATCTCCGCTCTCATTTCAAGCCGAAAATAATCCGGATCAGTGGTATCAGAGCAGGCTGCTCTTGATCATTTTTTTTCAGTGCATGTCCCCGACGAGGTCCAAGTATAGAAAGTTGGGTCTCGAGCTTGTCTCTCTTGAATACAATCACTCTCGTACACCCAAGAAACCCTCAATGGCGGAAGAAAATAAAAACGATGGAGCAGACGATCCTATCAATCTGTTGCTTGATCAAGCTCTCACGCGACAGAGGGATGAAATGATGGAGAATTTTGCCCACATCCTTCAACGCCTATCGATAGCATCAGGTGCATCTTCATCAAGAGACCACTTTGGCGGAACCTCACCTTTCAAGGTACAGGTTAATTTTGATATTCCCGTATTTGAAGATCAAATAGATGCAGATGCCCTAGATAAATGGTTAAATCTGCTAGAAGGTTATTTCTCTGTTCACAATTTTTTCGACAAAGAAAAGATCACCTTTGCACTCCTTAAAGCTCTCCCTCATGTCAAACATTGGTGGGAAACTTACTGGGAGAAAAGTTCCATAGAGGAGTCTGGAATATATGGGGTCGATCCCACTTGGGATTTTTTTGTGGATGCGGTAAAAGAACAGTATTACCCTGTTGGAAACTATGAGGACCAGTACATGAGATGGACCACACTGCGGCAAGAGAGGGGACAAACAGTTCTGGAGTTCACCAATACCTTCCATACCTTGCTAACCAAGTTGGGTATCAAATACTTCGAGTGACATTTGGTTCTGAAATACCGTGGGGCTCTACACAGATACATCCAGACTGAAATGGATTTTCTGGACATCTCATCACTCGGTGTTGCTTATCAATATGCTGTTAAAATTGAGCAGAAATTTAAGCACCAGAAAAAATAGGAATTTGGGTCCGCAAATCTGCAACAACCAAAGTATGAAAAAGATGGACCTAACAAACAATCTCCTGAAAACCATTCCAAGACACAGGAAAAGAAGGGTCACGGGAAGACAAAGAAGGACACCGAAAAATGGTGTGATTTCCACAAAATCCCTTGGCACAACACCGATGAATGTCTCTCAAAATAGTCATTGGTGGCTGAGATCAAAGACAAGGAGTCGAACCCTGATTCAGAATCTGATTCTGAAAATACTGGTAAAGGACAGATCATTGACGCAGACCCCACTGCTATTGTCGCAACCACAACAATTCAACCAGAAGAACCAACAGATCCTGAAGAGGGGGATCACCTTTTTCATTCACAGATGTGGGTGAAGGGGACCCCGCTGCATTTTATTGTTGATAGCAAAATCCAAAAGAACCTCATCTCAGCAGAGGTCGTCAAACAGTTGGGATTGTCGACAACACCACACCCGCATCCATACAACATCAGGTGGCTTCAGCAAGGATGATATCTCTGTGTCAACCAAAAGTGTCGATTGTCATACAACATCCAAACCTTCAAGGATGAGGTATTATGTGATGTTGTCCCACTGGATGTCTGTGATGTTCTCTTGGGCCAACCATATATGTGGAAACACCATGCTATCTATGAGTCTCGACCCTGTAGTGTCATTATTACTCTAGGGAGTCATCTCTACAGGATACCAGAGGTAGTTCCAACTACTGCCCCACCTAAAAAGTCCCGCAAGGTAGTATCTCATACTACAAAATTCATCTTCTCCACTATCTGTTCAAAAGGAGAACAAAATGACACTGCAACCACTACAGCCTTGCCCCAAGCACCTTCTATCCAACAGAAGCGGGTCGACAAGGCTGCAGCAAAGTGAAAAGTTTCCTTCTGCACATCATCTTCTCATGTATCTCAACTTGTTGAGCAGCCTCAACCGCAACAGGTTTGTGACAGATTTCCACAAACTAAGCAGCGCGACGTCTCCAGCAAGACAAGCAACTCACCAAGATGCAGATTCAACAAATGTTTTTCCCTCTCCCCTGGGAACTCAACGCAATGGAGACCATTGCTTCCTAAGGAGGGAGGATTGATCCAGGTGGATATCGGTGGCCACCCACCTTTTCCAAATGGATCAAAATGGTTTTTTGGCAATTTACTATTTTTAGCAGTTTTTTCGGGTCCTGAACTTCCGGGGCCATTTTGAGGCCCTAAATGATGTTTTTTTGGGTATGTTGCTCTCACAAAATAACATTTATGATGCTATTTTGTCTCGAGCATTGTAGGCCTCGGATAGATCTTTCCAACGAGCTATCGTGCACACTAAACAAAGATCGTATGCAAAAGTTACGACCCCGGGAAGTTGATGCACTAACTTACCCAAAAGGGGCCCATATGACTTTTGGTGCTTCATCTCCTAGGTTAGGTTTTTGGATGCCTAGGAATTTTGGCATTTCCGTTTATTGTAAAAATTCCTTCAGAGCCTCATTGTAACCATCTTCTTGTGAATGCGAGTAGCCATCACATCTCTTCTCAGAGATACGCTGCCACCATTCTAGCGAGTCTTTCACTCTGTATTTTTACAGTCTCTGTGCATTTCTTTGATTAATAGAAATCGTGTATTACTGTATATCTATGTTTATGGTTTCATCTCTGATACATTTCTGTTATATTATTGAATATATGCAATATCTATGTGCATTTATTTATTATATCTTCACTCTCATTTCATGCCGAAAATAATCCGAATCAGACGACTAGACGTGGGTTAAGTTGTGCCAGAGGTGGGACAAAGTGGAAAAACTATGAGATCAGGGGTACATGGATTGTGGGATACTCAGGGTTTTTTGGACGATGTCAACTAGATTAGAAGATAATGAATGCCCCAACCAAGGGCGACATGGGTTGTTTTTCCAGAAAAAAAAGAAGGTCGCCAAGGGTGATGACAAAAATATATGTAAATACTAGAACCAAAGGCTTTGTACAATTACCAAATGAATAAATAATAAGTTGGGACAAGTGTACAGATATAGAAACGGGTGCCCTGGTGTGATATGGCTTGGACAGTGAGGGCTCAAGTAGATGTGGAAAATAGGTGGAGGGTGGGGGGGCCCTTAGGTGGGTTTTTGTATCAGGTAAATGAGTGGAGGACAATCTATAGATTGGAAAACTGAGGGTGGATGAAATGGAGGGCTAATGATACCACAAAGATGTAGTCAAATGTGAATCATAATGAGATTACTCAGGAGTCTGTTATGGGGAAGCTAGCAAAATAAGGAGAAGGAGCATGCGGCTAATTCTCGGGAATGCAAAGACTATTAGGAATCCCATCCCTAGGGGTGAAAACAACATGAGTGTCAAAGTGACAGAGGGGAATACGATGGAGACAACTCATGTGGGAGAGAGTGCTATTGGTTGACAGTATTGAAATGCAGCAGAGGTGTGAGTACTGCAGAGCCGGATGGGGGGACCCTAGAGGAAAATATCAGAGGGTGTGACTGGGAGATGCAATTGATATATAGAGGGAATGATTACATGCTAGTATCGATCATATACCTGAAAGGGCTGTGCGTTGAGTTGTGATGACCAAGTTCCTGCACATGTTAAAACCGAATACCTGACATGAACAATATTTGAAGATACAGAACGTATAATAGTTATGTGATAGTGTTGAACATGAGCATGTGTACCTAGGTGTGATGTGAGAAAAATGTTCCTTGAGGGCTGAGGATGGATGGAGGTCCGAGGAGTGTGAATGTGTAGGTGGTGGGATCCTGATCTCAGGGATGAAGACGGATAGAAAAATGGATGCTCGGAGCTCCCGAAAATGATCCTAGAAGTTTGGAAAAGGGACTATATATAGTTGTAGGTCCCACAATGCCACCTCATTTGTACCTACTGTCGTAGTGATTGGACGAGAGGTTTCATAGGAGATTTGAAGATTTTGAGAGATCGAACTAGCCAATTTAGGATCAACGAGTGTCAAGTTAGTGGTCGTATCCTCCTGCATATTAATTAGGATTTCTTTTTTGGGAAGGGTTTGTATGGATGACTATATAGGGGGATTTTGTGAGTTGCCCCCCCCCAGTGCACGGGCGATCGAATAATTCATGCGCATGAGTGTGTGGCTATAATTGGGAAAACCACACATGGGGGTGACCAAATGGGGAAAACAGACGTGCATTCAATGCACACTTGTTCAAAGCACAACAGTGCATGCATGCACGACTGTGTTCCTAACAATTGCGTATGTATGTACAACTGTGTAGCGAGAATGCACGCTAAAATACACATCTGTGTGTGTGATAGGGGCACATGTGTGCGCCCCTTTATTGCCAACAATCGCGCATGAGTGCACAACTGTGGGGTGAACATGTGCACATATGTGTGCACTTGTGGGGAAAAAATCCTCACCCTTGAGGCAAAGATGAAGGGTACAAAAACTTATCTTTTTGGAGATTTTGGTGTTTTTATGGGTTGTGATGGTTGATCAAATATTTGTATTGGTGGATGCAACTAACCAATTAACGATGCCAGTCCACTGGAGGGAGAGGGACTAGGCACGCATGAGAGAGGCGGTGAGAGATGAGGAGTCAGTTGTATGGGGCCCTTTGGCAGCTTATGGGCTGCTAAAGGTTTTTGAGTTTTCACTAGTGCGGGCATAGGAGTACCTGTTGTAGTTCTTGATTTCGATGTGGAGTCCAGATCTACAATGTTTCATTGTACGAGGTGAGAATCTTGCATTCTCTGCGATGGAGGATGTGTACTTTTTGACTGGGCTCTCGTTTCGGGGAACTCTGCTACCAACGGAGACCGTGTTACCCGGGGATGGACAATTGGTTGTGTTATCCCAGACCTATTGTAGTGGAGAGAAATTTATGTTGGGCTCTGTGGTGAGGATATGGGTGATGGACGCCCTTGTTCATTGGTGCATTGCATTTATTATTTTGAGAGTGTATGGATCTCTCGCTACTCAACGGATTAATGGGGGTCAGCTGAGGATCATGCAGAGGGAACTGAGGGGGTGAGCATTTTGCCTGGTGCTTGATGCTACATGCCAAGATGTTGGGGAAGCTCAATAGGTGTCGAGCTGCTGAATCAGGGGAATTTTCTTTTGGGTCCATCTTGGTAATGTGGTTTTTGGAGAGGGTTCCCATGTTTTTCCCGAGATTTTTATTGGATGCACCTAGTGTGCGAGAGCCACGATTCAGGTGGTGGGCAACGATTTTGGTTCGTCATGGGGGTGGGGAGGGTGGCCATTAATTTACGACCGAGGAAAAATGGGTGTGGCATCAGATGCCACAGATCATACTCTGATACCCATTTACTGGGGTGAACTTCTGGGAGGACCCAGATATGGTGCTATCCCCTGGAGAGGTATTCGATCGTAGAGGTATGTTGATTTATTTGATGGTTTTTATTTTGGATAGTACAACATATGTTTTTATATATGGATGGATGATGATGCTATCATGTGTGTGGTGTGTGTGAATATGTGGGACCTCATAGTTGAGAGGTTGACTTGATCAGAGAACTGGCTCGTCAGGGGCTTGCGAGACCATCGCGGGGAGAGTCATGGGCAGGGGAGAGATGATGATAGGATGAGGCTAGTGTGGGGCCAACATATGATGAGAGATTAGGAAGGAGATGTTGTTTTGATGATCCAGGTGCAGGTCCATCACATTCTCCTACGACGAGGGCCATGGGAGAGTTCAAGGATTTTCACCTCCGATTGGAGCCGGTACTATAGGGAGTGCTCGAGGGCATGTGGATGTGTATCCAGGACAAGGGAGTCCTGGATCAATGTGTGGTCCTTTCGATAGAGTCACGGACCCTGATCTATAGAGATGTTGTAGCAGGGGCGACGATGACTGGGTGGTTTCTCCCAGGGCCCGAGGGACACATAGCTGATGGGGTACCTTCTCCAAAGAGAGGAACAGGTAGTGGATCTCTAAAGGCGCCATGAGTGCTTCTGTATATGTGTTTTTTGTATTTATATAGGTTTTCGAGCCCATTTTGTATATGGTGTTGTGACACCGATTTTGTACTTATAGGGGTGAGGTGGTTCACCTACCTACGGATATTGTACATGTTGGACTATTTTTTGTAAACATTGATGGCACATTTGATCAATATATATATATATATATATATATATATATATATATATATATATATATATAGGGATATACATTTTGGGATCCTTGTGATGTTCACATGTGTTGATTTTTTGTGTTTATGATGTCTAATCTATATGCTGTGACAAACTTGTGATGGTTTATGCATGTGTAATGGTATATTAATGTGATAAATACAAATATAACACTAGGTTAGCCATATTATCTACTATTTGATCACATTTTCTTGGGATATCTGTAAATGTGATTGAATCAAAATTTCGAGATAAAATTCTAACTTCCAGGTATTTGCGGAAGAGGCAAGGGTCGCAGACATGGTACACATTGTTGAGCTGAAGGAAAATGAGATGGGAATCTAGTAAGACGCTAAGGTGGTGGATATGGCGGTGACTGGCCTTGACGAGGAGGCCAATGATAGATGTGCATTCTTTTTGGTTATTGGTTTTTGATCCCAAACATATGTTGTCGGAGAGGAGTAGTTCATGTGAGGGGGAATAAAGGGCCCAAGCGACTGAAGCGAGATTTTGTGTCCATCAGCTAGATCCATCGGTGTAACCTAAGTGGTAGGCCGATGGAGGAGGCATATTACAGGAGCATAAATGGTAGATTATATGCAAGGCATGGAGGAAAACGAAGATTAAAAAACTCTACAAAATGTGTAAAAAGGAAAAAGCCTAATGTAGAATGGTAACGCTCAGGCGTAAAATTTCTTTAAGTACAACCCATTGATGAGTTGTTTGAGAGGGTAGCCTTCAGGAGAGGCCAATATGTATGTGCCTTTAGTGAGGCAATTTTGGATTATGTAAGGTCCATGCCATAGTGACTCAAATTTTCCATAGCCGAGGGTATCGTGAGCGATATTATAAGCAAGGACGAGGTCACCTTCATTGAATGATCGAAGGTTGTCTTGGAGCATAACCCTAATTTACATTAGTTTATACCTAGCTTAGACACCTAGATCTTGGTTAATACATTCCATCACACTTTATTTCACCTAATTTGGCCACATAGAGAAGAAGGGCGCCTCATCCCTAGATTTTAGGGAAAACTGCTATTTTTCGATCAAGACTCAATTCTCGGTTCTTGATTTTCTTGATTTTCTTGATTTATTCTTGATTTATTCCAACTCCCCCATGAAAAAAATCATCCATTATTGGGTAATACTCACCTCCTCTTTGAGTGAGATATTTATTCCTTAATTAATGAATTTTGTCGTTACTATTATTAGTAACTACTATTTTGGGTCAATTAAGTGAGTTGGAACTACTTCTCTTGTCAGTTAAGTGAGCTTAAGTGAGATAATGCACATCACTTGACTCTTTTTGGAATTAATGAGTGTGTGAAATGTGTCTTTAGTGGTCTAGGTCGAACTATGTGGTCTCCCTTAGCCGATGACACCTATTTTAGCTTTTTCTAGCTTTTTTTGACTAGAATTTCTATGTTGGAAATTCTATATATTCACCTCCTCTCTTCTTTTTGAGGATGGTTGCTCATGTATATTCATTTTTTATTAATATAATTCTCTGATTTATGGAGCAAAAAAATTCTCTCATCTCTTGAATATCAGAAAATTATATGTGTTCAATTTAACTAGAATTCTAGATCTATCGGGGTTTCTGCAGGAATTCTTCATGGTATCAGAGCTAGATTGAATCTAGTGGATTGTACACGGTTTTATTTGCGGGTATAGATCATCATGAGGCATAGAAAACAGAAATGGATCATCTCTCTTAGACCACAAAACTCATTCTTAATCCTTTCAATTACTTTGAATGGAAGACAAAGATCTCTCTACTCCTCTGAAGCAAAGGGCTTTACAGGGTAACAATGAGAACGAAGAAAGAACCGACTACTGCAGCGGAGAAGATCAATTATTTCAATAAATTATATGAATCAATTGGGCTGATATGCCTATCAATTTCCAGAGATCTCTTCTTTCATGTCAGTGGAGCCACTACTCCCGATGTGGTCTGGACCACATTGGAAGGACTATTTGGCAAGCAGGATGCAATGAGAGTGCATCAACTGGAGAATGAACTCATATCCCTAAGTCCAATTAATTTCAGAAACCTGCAATAATTATTCACCAAGTTCAAATCCCTCCTCATTGAACTTAATGCATGTGGAGTCAAGAAATAGGAAGATCAGCTCATCCTTTCAATTCTCTCGAAATTAGGCCCTAAATATTTCGTATTTGTAGCATCTTTTCAAGCATCTAAATTGACTCAGGAAACATGGAAAATGCCTCCATTGAATGATTTCATTGAAAAATTGACTCGAGATAAATCTAAGTTAGTCCAAATGGGTTCCATCAAGAATTCCAAGAACCAAGCACTTGTGGCTATTGATTCTCCAAAGAGCAGTGGAAAAGAAAAGCAAAAAGGAAAGGGTAAATTTCCTGAATCGAAGAAGGAGAGATCCTCACAATCTTCAGAGAACTCTTCTGAGCCTAAGGGTAATAAGAAGAAGGAAATAAAACTTTTCATATACTTTTCCAAAGGTTTTCATATTGAATAAAATTTCATGAGGAAGACTATCGATGAGATGGCTAAGCAATTGCAGCAGCACAATCTCGCAGTGACCGAAAATGCAAAGAAGAAAGATGATAACAGAACGGGAGGGAGAGCACAAGATGGTCATGCTTTAATGGATGTCACATCCACTCCATCAGCTTGGATCCTTGATTCAGGTGCATCAAAACATATGGATGCATCAAAATATGAATTTTCCTCCATCAAAGAAAGCACCAGATCCCCAATTTACTTGGGAGATGCCACACCCACAAAGGTGTGCAAAGAAGGAATTGTTGATCTTTAAGGGGGATGCTTCACAAATGTGATTCATGTTCCCTCGATGTCTGCAAATCTTCTCTTGATATATCATATCACTCATTTCATCTCTGGAAGGAAGGTGTATTTCACTTCGGACTCCGCAGTGATTACCGACATTTCCATAGGCTCACAGCTTGCACATGGAATTGTAGATCACAGTTCTCATTTGTATTTCTTCTCCCACTTTGTTCCTAAATCTATTAACATTGTATTTATATCACAATATAATAATATCATCAGGTTATGGCATGAAATATTTGGCCATCTAAACTATAATTACTTGCATCAACTCAGCAAGGAAAACATGGTAGAAGGATTGCCAACAATTAAATTCACAAGCGGTGTATGTCAAGGATGCATTCTTGGCAAGCATCCAGAGAAAAAGTTTGACAAAGGGAAGGCACAGAAAGCTTCTTCACCTCTTAGGATGATTCAAAGTGACATCAAGGGCCCATTCCCATAGCCTTCAACCAGTAAGGCTCGATATGTACTCACCTTCATAGATGTTTTCTCTCGCTTTACTTGGGTATTTTTTCTGAAATTAAAATCGGAAGTATTTGAATGCCTTATAGAATTTAAAGAACTTGCTAAGAATGAGCCTGGGTGTAAGATTAATATACTTCATATTGATAATGGGGGGGAGTATGTCAACAAATATGTGCAACAACTTTGTATTGATGTAGGTATACAACTACAACACACAGTGCCATATACACCACAGTAGAACGGTGTTGCGGAGAGGAAAAACTGGTGCTTAAAAGAGATGGCCAATTGTATGCTACAGTCGAAATAATTATCTCCCAAGATATGGGATGAATATATTAATTGTGAAGAATACATTTATAACTTATTTCCTCAAAAATCACTCAAAGGCGCCACTCCTTTTGAATGTTGGACCGGTAAGAAACCGAAAGTGTCGCACTTTCGCATTTTTGGTTCATGAGCATGGGCTCACATTCCGACAGATAAGAGGAAGGCTTTGGAGCCTCAAAGTTTTGAATGAATATTTGTTGGATATCCTAAAGGTGTCAAAGGATATATATTTCTGGGCTCTCACACTGAAAATTTCATTCTAGCTCGAAGTGTGAAGTTTGAAGAAGAATCATTGCATGATTTTTCAGAAGACCCTGTCGAGGAACCGCTTGTTGTCACTGATGAGGAGGCGTCAGAAAATTATTCGAGCACTTCAAAGAATCCATCAGAGAATAATTTTGGGTCTGATACAGAATATGAGGAGCATGTTATGGCTGCTCCAACTCAGTTTCCAACTTGGGCAGAGAAAACCCTGCAAGATGTGGGTGAACTAGTCGGTGATCCTGCGGATACAAGAAAGACTAGATTATAGTTTTTTGGGGCTCCTCAAACCCTGGCTGCCACAAAAACATTGCTTCCCATAAATTTATATATGAAAATTTTTTCAGATCCAAATTCATACTCTAAGGCTGCTGGAAACCCACTTTGGGAGGCTGCCATGGATGAAGAGTACTCTGCTCTTATGGACAACAACACATGAGACTTGGTTCCACTTCCGAAAGGAAGAAAGATTGTTCGGTGTCGATGGATATATTGTACAAATATTGTTGAATATGGTGAGATCAGAAAGTATAAATATATACTTGTCACAAAATGATACTCACAGGTACATGGCATAGACTACACAGAGACATTTGCACCTGTTGCAAAAATGGACTCCATTCGACTAGTTTTGGCCATTGCCACTTCTCACAGATTGGAAGTTGTTGTGGGTGGGAAATACCTCCTACAGACTAGCACTAGGGTTTTATCATGCATGTGGAAATGACCTAAATATTCTTACTTTTTACCATCATCCCATGCCTAAACCCCATTACTCACATGTAAATACAAGGCTCAAGATATTAAGTTGGCATACCTTATTTTTCGTGTTTGATGTCGATCCCTTTTCATGCTTGGTCATTCTTTGACTACAAATCTCCTCCCAATTCTGACCTACATTCACTAAAGACAAACAAAGAACTCCACATGCATTTGATCTATGAACTAATGGGTTAGATATTGAATCAATCATACAATAAATATTCCAATAATGACAATCTCATATGGCGAGACGGGAAATTTTTTTTTTTTATTAACTTCATAATGATACCTTACAATGATAAAGTCGACCACTACTCCTCGATCCTGGTCCTGGGCTCTTCTTCCACTGTCTTCCAACTACTTTTCTGTATACTTCTATTTGCACAAGGATGGCTAAAGGTTGGGACAAATGGAATTCTTAATCGGGTATATTTTATTTACTATGATTATCCTCCTTTCAAATGGGACCCCTAACCCTTATTTTATAGGCTAGAAGAAGCTATCTATTTGGCTGAGTGACCGGCCATGCATGGCTGAAAGGTTTAGTTAAATTACCCAAATTTGTATGTTCCGTTAGAAACTTTCCTTTTTCCTTGCTTTTGTAGGTACACGCAGGTTGTCTTGGGTCATCTAGCATCTACATGCATGCAGTAATGGAGCAAGGCACGTGGGCCTTTATAAAAGGGGTTTTTAAGAAGATTTGTTCAACAATGTTTTGGCAAAGAAGGAATATGAGATGGCCTGATGCTAGGTAAGCATGTCTGGTGAAAATTAGGATTATAACAGATGCCCCCTAATGTGTGAGGTCAAAAGAGCATCTAATGGCCGAAATACATTAACAATCTTCACCAACATTCCAAACAAGTGAGCCCAAGGACCAGAAATCAGGAGGTGTCGTCTGCAAAATAATAATTATCTCACTGAGGCAGGCATACCCATGCTCGGGATAAAATAAAATCATGGCTACCAATCAAATACACTGTAGATCCATGTGATATAACTATATAAAGTGTAGCCACGAGCAATACACAACAGAGCTACATCTCGAAATCAAAAAGATATACATGTAGAGTATCCATCTTCTAGAAGTTGATAAGGCCTGATGGCTAGAGATGAGGTCTTCAGAGCTCAAGCAACAACTTTAAAATTTTGAAAAATCAGGTAGGAGTGTAATATGAGTGTATGACTTCACTACCCAGAGGTCTTTGACAGTTCGTCGGTCATGGACTAGAGAATCTTGATTATCAGACTAAAGGATTCATTGATTTCGAACAAAGACTTGATTGGACTTTCGGGATGGCCGAGCATGAGGGCAAGAGACAAACTGTAGAGGGGCCGATGCAGGCTTGGTAAAAAATTCCCTTGGACAATATCATGAAAAATGATGAGACTCATGCAACATGGCATTAACATAAGTTTGCAAGGCAGGAGGCAACGCAAACTCTCCATATGTTTGGAAGAATAACCAAACAGAGGAGGACACAACTCAATGCAGCGGGAACAAATTCCTAAGTTCATATGAAATCCCAGGGTTTGATGAAAAAATGGGAAGATGTACTTTATCCAAGGGTGAGGCATTGTGTTGTCAATAAAAGAAAATAATTTTCCCTTCCTCTTTTTGAGGTATATTTGATTTTTTTTTTGTCTTTTTCAATAATTTTGGAAAAAGAATAAAAGAATTTTATGTTACAAAGGAGGAATGAGTGTCGCAAACATACAATTTCGAGGTGCAAGGACAAGACTAATGTTCAAAGAAAGGACACGCGGGAAAAATCCCTCCTGGGACCAAAGGTGTCAAGATGCGAAGGCAAAGTGATATAGGGCTTGTGTATAAGACATGCTTCAAATGGTTCAGTTGAGAGCAACGTCGAGCCAACATTAGACCAAAGGCACAGGTATGTAAATGTGGTTAACAAAACACACAATGGTAATGTCCTTCGATGTAAGTTTAACGAGCCCAGAGAAGGTAAGCTTGGTGGTTTTTCATATTTAGAAAGTCTGCAAAAACGTAAAAGGAGACTCCACTGGGGTACCTTTTTTGAAAGTAGTCTAGTCGTTTCGAAAAAGGGGTAAACTAGCACCGACAAAACATCTATTCAAATCCATTTTAACGAGTGTGATAAAAACAAGATCACTCGACCATTTTTTCATTTTTAAGGAGTCTGAAAAAAGCTTAACTATGGACTCCATCAGGAATGTTATTCTGGAACATTTTAACGAGTGTGAAAGAATAAGGTCACTCGACAATCTTTTCAATTTTAGGGAGTTCCTCAGGCCCAAAAAAGGGTTAAAATTATACCTCACTCGACTCTGTGGGGGTTCCTTTTTCATACATTTAGTCCCTCAGGCCCGAAAAAGGGTTAAAATTATGCCTGAGGGTACTCTTCTAGGTATATGAGGCCTCTAGAGTATACCTTTGTTCATAAAGTTGACCATCCAGACTGAAAAAGGGGTAAACTATTGTTCGATAGATGTGACTTCAAATTTTAGTTTAACGAGCGTGAAAGGCCACAAGATCTCTCGACAATATTTTCATGTTTAGAGGTTCTGAAAAGGGCTTAAAAGAAGACCTGTTGGGGGCTATGACTCATGTATGAAACTGGTTCAGGTAGAGCCCACTGCTAGGCTTAGACCAAGAGTCTCTTTGATAGTCAACTTGGAAAGTCTCCCAAAAGGGAAGAAAACACAAACCACAGTGTAAGTCCTCCAGCGGTATAGAAACCGTAGTCATGGCTTCAAGGATAGCCTCATCTGAAGGAAATTCAAAATTCGAGAAATCATGCAAATGAGGGTCAATAGTCCCAAAGGGTGAAGTAAACTAACCATACTCCATATGATGATGGAGGTTCTGGCCAGGACTTGCAGAGTCTATCAGTGAAGAATCACAAGAATGAGGGCTTGAGGATCTACAAACAATGAGATCAAACTTAGAAGGATACTCAAGCCCACTTGGACCAAGAGGAGGAAGCGAGGGCTCCCATTCCCCCATTGGATAAACCAAAGGATCAATTAGTGAGACCAAGTATCGAGAGGGAACACATGATTGCACCGGTTCCTGCTTAGAAGCAATTGAACACTGAGGATAAGATGCCACATAATTAACCCGTGGCAGGGTAGAGTCTACATGAACGCTAAGAACATATAAAGGGGTAGTCTGAAATAATGTTGAATTAGGATGGTGATTATCAGATTCTAGCTGGTTGATAGTGACAATGCTTCCATTGTGAAGGAAATGCATCACCTGGAAGAGCGTAGACACTACAACATTCATAGCATATACATAATCACGCCCGAGAAGCATATTGAAATCTAACGGGCCTTCCACCACTATAACATCACCAAGGATAGTCTTCCCACCTAATGAGATAGGAAACTGAGGAAGAATCCCCAAATATTCACTAGGACATCTGTCAAAATCCAACAGCTCATGTGAAGCAGACACAAGCTTGGGAGCTCCGAAGACTTTCCAAACCAAGGAGGATAAAATACTTGCAGAGGCTCCCTCATCCACAATACATCGATAAATGTTTGTTGAATTAACTTCAACCCTTATTTGAAAAGGTGCGGTAGAAGGAAGATGAGGCTCAACAAGGTCATTCCAATCAAAGGAAACCATCCTAGGGCTTGGAGGGGGTGTTCTAAGAATGAGTGGAATGCCCCCTTGTTCTAAAAGTATTGAACCAAAAATGCTAAAAACATAGTCAGTAGACACGTCACTCCCCAAAAAAAGAGTGGGATCATCCTATGACTGCATCAACATGACCACTATCGCAACCAATGGGTGAATAGGTTGCGGGACTACATGGTCTAAAGGCACCTCACCCCACAAAAGAGGAGTGGGATCAGTCAATGACTGCATCGACATGACCACTTTCGCAACCAATGGAAGAATAGGTTGCAAGACTACATGGTCTAAAGGAACCTCACCCCAAAAAAGAGGAGTGGGATCAGCTGATGACTGCATCGGCATCACCACTTTCACAACCAATGGATGAATAGGCTGCTAGACTACATGGTCTAAAGGTGCCTCACCCCCCAAAAGAGGAATGGGATCAGAAGATGACTTCATTGACATGACCACTTTCTCAACCAATGGTTGAAAAGGATGAGAGACTACAAGATCTAAAGCAACCTCACCCCTCAAAAGAGGAGTGGGATCAACCGATGACTGCATCGGCATGAGAACTTTCTCAACCAATGGTTGAATAGGCTGAGAGACTACAAGGTCTAAAGGAACCTCAACCCTCAAAAGAGGAGTGGGATTAGTTGATCAATGTATCGACGTGACCACTTTCTCACCAAAGGTTGAATAGACTGTGAGGAAACTTGAGAAGACTCAGAATCAGAAAATCTTGTAGATAGGGACCACATTCTTTGTACCTCTGGAATGCCAGGGCACAAATGAGTAAGGTGATCTCCCTTGCAAAGATTACAAGGGAACTTAGGATTACATCCTATTTGTCTAGGTTTCTCAACAAAATTAATTCCCCCAGCATGGCTAGCAGTGGTTGGTTGCACATATCCAACATGACTTGCAGAGGTTACTGATGGGTCGATAACATGAGTTGCAGAGGCTACATACCTATTAACAGTATGACTAGCAGTGACTGGACTTTTACCCCCAGCATGACTTGCAGAGGGTGAGTGTGTACCCCCAGCATAACTTGCAAAGGTTGGGTGTTGGTCTTCAACGTGACTTGTAGAGGTTGTCAACCTATCTCCAACATGACTCACATAGGTTGGTGATTTCTTCTTCCTATTCCTCCTCTTTCTATTTCATTTAGACTTTCGGTTACTAGTAACTGTACTTTCACTAGAGGCGGGAGAAGGAGGAGGAGAAGACTTTGTTGATGAAGAAACATCAACAGTGTGCCCATGCCTTAAGGTGCTTAACTGAGAAGCGTCAAGATAATTCGGGACATTTGGAATGGTACCCAACCAAACCGGTAGTCCCACATTCAACCCAGGAATGTACAAAGTGGCCATCAAAGGGACACCAACGTTTCCGAAGAAGGGAAAAGCACAAGAATCCCCTTGTGAAGGGGCTCCTTGGTTGGTATCATCGGGAACTCTAGCCATGAATATCTTATGCACAGGTTCTCCCTTTTCGGGATCATTCAAGTCTATAAAAGTTTCACACACTGACTCTGGCAAACCATTGTTATCAAAACAATGCCTATAAAGAGGTGGCTCCACGTTTCTAAGAGGAAGACTGAAAATTCCTCTCAATTGGAGGAGTGGGTGGTCTACAACCCTAGTTCAGAGACCCAAATCCACAACTGACTAACTCACTATGGAAAACTAGGGAGCACAGAGCACACACTAAAAGTTCCTAAAGGAAAATCAAGCAAACGACTAACTAGTTAGAAGAACAGTTACACCAACCAACAGTAGAGCAACTTACCGGTGCAAGTGAAACTCGAATATGGAATCACCCTCTGGGTATACTCTAAAAAGAATGGCTTGATGTCTACTCTAGGTACTGTGGTATACCCCCACGGTCACCTGTGTAAATCCCTAAAATAAAGGAAACTATGTTACCAGCTCATGAACAATCACCAGGCAGGTATAGTCAACAGTCGGGTGGACCACAATGAGTAGGGTATCAAGCCCGAAACCTATCAAGGTTATCGAAAGCAAGTGTTGCAAAAGATTACTGAGGACCTTGAATGGATTCGAGACCCACAAAGCTCCATGGAAAATGCAATCAACGGAATCCCAAGACAAGTCTTCTATATGCGTTCCCCACTATGCTTGGTCCAACTATGGAGGGGTTACCTTCGCTACCTTTCCGCACACGACCTCGTGCTTAGACCCTTTGTTAGAGGGGGGTCCCAGATAATTTCCACATTACTAGACTTCTACACTCCTTAGCACAGACTCGTATGTTTGTTTTATATCCTTGAAGAGTTTCCTATCCAACCTAAATCAAGGCTCTAGCCTAATCTAGTTGATGGACCCTGCAAACATAAAGTCTAGTAATTTTTAATTAGCGTTCTTTTTAAGGCTTGATTTACTCAAAAGGGGTACGGTAGTGCAACTGATGTTGTTAAGACTCTTTGTGAAAAATGATGAAACTTACATGAACACTGGCAAATAATGATTATATATATATATATATATTGAAATGCTTTTAAAATTAGAAGAAAACACAACGCTATGCTAATTTCTTTTTCTTTTTCAAATAACAATGCAAAGAAAATGCCACGAAAGAAAGAGATCTAACAAACTAATTTTTTTTTTATATTTTCTTCCAATCAAAGCAGAAATAACAAAAGATTCTAAAAGAAATTGATGAATCCAACTCATTTTTCTTAAAATTTCAAGTTAAAAATAAGTTAAAAAAGCACACAAGAAATCTTTCAATGAAAAAGAAAGGTATGCTGGAATCCAACCTAGGCTAAAACTGCTATGACGGAGACCAAGAACCCTGAGAGGTATAAATCTTGACAAGGAAAGGATGATTGCCTCTCGTTAAACCAAATTTTTTCCTCAACAGGCATGCTGCTGACAATTCAACAACCAGCGTGCGCACGCGAGCTGTGTAAGGTCAGAGTGCATGTACATGCATACAGACCTTATGCAGGCCGTGTGTACCTCTGCAACTCTTCAAAAAATTAAATGAAAAGTAATCAAGCCCTGACAAAGACTACTAGTATTGAGAACCAAAATCTCTTGAAGACTCAGAAACTTACTTTGACAGAAAAAGAAAACAATTGAAGGAAAATTTCATGGAACAAAACCATTCTAAGGTCAAACCTAAGCTACAAAACTGCAAAAAACAGAGACTAGAATGAGTTCCATAAAACCCATGAGAAGGATTACTTATGACAGGGGAGAGGATAACTGTCTCTCTAAAACAAATTTTTTGAAATCATACACGCGACTGACACTTCCTCAGCTAGCGTGTACACACGGGCTGTGTGAGGGTAGGGCGCAGGTACACGCGTATAGACCTTATACAGGCCACGTGTACCTCTGTGGGTCTCGAAAAAAAGATGTAGTCAAGAAAATAAATAGAGATAACTGGTATGGAAGACGAAAATCTCTGTTAGCTCAGACTTTTGCAGAAACTTTAAAAACAAGTAATGAAACGAATTTTTAAAAAATACCCAAAAAACAAAATATTCCCAGAAACCCTAGAGATCCCCAGTATGGTCGCCAATTCTGTTGTGGGTGGGAAATCCCTCCTATGGACTAGAACTAAGGGTTTTATCAAGCATGCATAAATGACCTAAATATTCTTACTTTTTACCATCATCCCATGCCTAAACCCCATTACTCATATGTAAATACAAGGCTCGAGAGATTAAGTTGGCGTACCTTATTTTTTGTGTTTGAGGTCAATCCCTTTTCGCGCTTGGTCGTTCTTTGACTGCGAATCTCCTCCTAATGTTGACCTACATTCACTAAAGACAAACAAAGAACTCCACATGAATTTGATCTATGAACTAACAGGTTAGAGATTTAATCAATCATACAATCAATATTCCAATAATGACAATCTCATATGGCAAGACGGGAAAATCAATTCTTTTATTAACTTCATAATGATACCTTACAATGATAAAGTTGGCCACTGCTCCTCAATCTTGGTCCTGGGATCTTCTTCCACTGTCTTCCAACTGCTTTTCTCTATACTTCTCTTTGCACAAGGATGGCTAACGATTGGGACAAAGGGAATGCTTAATCAGGTATAGTTTCTTTACTATGATTCTCCTCCTTTCAAATGGGATCCCTAACCCTTCATTTATAGGCTAGAAGAAGCTAGGTATTTGGTCGAGTGACCAGCCATGCATGGCCGAAAGGTTTAGTTAACTTACCCAAAGTTTTGTGTTCCGTCAACAACTTTCTTTTTTCCTTGCTTTTGTAGGTACACGTGGGCTGTCTTGGGTCAGCTAGCGTGTACACATGTGAAATAACGGAGAAGGGTGCGTGGGCCTTTATAAAAGGGGTTTTTAAGAAGAGTTGTTCAGCTGTGTTTTGGAAAAGAAGCAATCTGAGATGGCCTGATGCTAGGTAAGCATGTATGGTGCAAATTAGGGTTATAACAGAAGTTCATCACATGCATTACATCCGTGAGTTGATCCGTGATAGAGTCATTTCAATGCAGTATTGCCCCATAGAGTAGTAGGTTTCAGACATCTTTACCAAGTCCTTCATTGAAAAGAGATTTTCAGAACTGAGAGCCATGCTTGGAGTGGTGGAGACAACTGAGTAGGTCACTTTTGGCCACTCAACATTTTCTTCCTCTTTTTTTTTTTGGGGGGGGGGTGTTTCCCACAAGGTTTTCCCTCTTTCCTCTTTTCATGAGGAGTTCTTTTATGTAATGAGTACCTAAAATGGCCAAGTTGTCAGGACTCAAATTTTTTATCATTATAGTTAGGCTTAAGGGGGGTGTTGGAGAATAACCCTAACTTACATTAGTTTATACCTAGCTTAGACTCCTAGATATTGGTTAATACATCCCATCACACTTTATTTCACCTAATTTGGCCACATAGAGAAGAAGGGTGCCTCATCCCTAGATTTTAGGGAAAATTGCTATTTTTAGATCAAGACTCAACTCCCGGTTCTTGATTTTCTTGATTTTCTTGATTTATTCTTGATTTTCTTGATTTATTCTTGATTTATTCCAACTCCCCCATGAAAAAACTCATCCATTATTGGGTAATGCACACCTCCTCTTTGAGTGAGAGATTTGTTCCTTAATTAATGAATTTTTTCATTACTATTATTAGTAACTGTTATTTCGGGTCAGTTAAGTGAGTTGGAACTGCTTCTCTTGCCAGTTAAGTGAGATTAAGTGAACTAATGCACATCACTTGACTCTTATGGGAATTAATGAGTGTGTGACATGTGTCTTTAAAGGTCTAGGTCGAACTATGTGGTCTCCCTTAGCCTATGACACCTATTTTAGCTTTTTCTAGCTTTTCTTGAACATAATTTCTATGTTGGAAATTCTATATATTCACCTCTTCTCTTCTTTTTGAGGATGGTTGCTCATATATATATTCATTTTTTATTAATATAATTCTCTGATTTATGGAGAAAAAACTTTCTCTCATCTCTTGAATATCAGCAAATTATATGTGTTCAATTTAACTAGAATTCTAGATCTATCAGGGTTTCTACAAGAATTCTATAGGTTGACGTGGCCATCAAAGGTGGCCTTCAACCATTTTTTGGCTACTTAATTGTTCTGTAATGAAGACCTATGGCCTTCATACAATGAATATAAGTTTAGAAAATGTTGTTCCATTCAAGCAATGTCGGGCAATAGCTCAATAGCGGTGCATAAGGTGGGGATTTCGCACTCGACGGGGAGAGTGGCCTCGACCCCATAGACGAGGTGAAATGGTGTAAAACCAGTGTCAGTTTTGACGACCGTGCGATAATCCCATCATGTGGAAAATAACATATGGTGCCAAATTGGTCTTATGTTTGTTAACCGTGCACTGCAACATGGTTTTGAGGACCTTGTTGACTGCCTCTACCTGTCCGTTGGACTGAGGGTAGTATGGAGAGGTGAATTCATGGGAGAAGCCTAACCTAGAGGAGAGTTTGATGAAAATATCATTCTCTAAGTGTTTCCCATGATCAAAGACTAATTGTAGTGGGACTCCAAAGAAGGAGATGACATGATTAAATAAAAAATGTGTTGCACTGTCAGCGGTGTTGTTGAAGGTAGGCATGGCTTCGACCCACTTGGGGAAGTAATCGACTACAACGACGATGTATTTCTATCCATTTCCATATGGAGGGTTGCAAGCCATGAATTCTATGCCCCATTTGCAAAATAGGTCGATAGTAATGACTGGATGAAGAAGAGAAGGTGGTTCTCTTTCTTTGTTGGCATATAGATGACATTTTTCACAGCGCTTCATAGCGTGGATGTGATCGTGAAACAATGTGGGCCAAAAGTAGCCTACTCGAATGATTTTCTGGGTAGTGGACATCCCTAAGAGGTGGCCACCGCAGGCGCTGTTTTGGCAGTCGTTCAAGACTCTATTAGATTCGTCGATAGTCAAACATCAATGAAGTATGGTGTCGACCCCTAGTTGATATAAGATATCACTAATAAGGAGGTAGCGGGGGGACTGGTGTCAGATACGTCAATGGTGATCTCGAGAAAGGTGACTGCCAAACTTTTGTGTTCAGAGGTAGATGAGAATATCGTCGTACCAGGGATCATCTGAGGGGATGTAAAAGAGATTTTTGTTGGGAAAGTCTATCCGCTTGTGACTAGGTCTGCTTCTGAGGTAGTGGGAGCAGAGTTAGGGGATGCTCTGTATTGACGACTGTGCGTTTGTAGAAGAACTTGTTCCTTGCTAGTGAGGAGGATAGTGTGATTTGTAGAAGTACCTTGGTTGAGATACCATCCCATATGTGGTGGGGTAGGGTGCATCTCTTGTTGGGTGTTCATCACCCCTTGGTGCAGAATAGGGTTTTACAGCACGCCTGGGGGTGGCTGCTGCACATATTGTTGTGGGGCCTATTGAGGGGCAGGCGGTGTTGGGGGACGTGGTCCATTTCTGGATTCTTTCATCTATTTAAAGTCAGCAATTTGAGGAAAATGGTGAGTATAATGGCCATACTCACCGCAGAGGGAACAAGGGAAGTTTATCCGAAGATTGTTGTTATTCTTCCCTTGGCGTTTGTTATTATTTCCCCCTTGGGGGTTTTGGTTCCCCTGATTCTAGTTTCCCCTGGCAGGTTGGTTCTGTTGGGGGTGATTCCCTCATAGTCTTGAATTATTGTTGTTTTGGTTTTTTCCTTTCTTTTTGGCATTATTCGACTGATGGGTTGGACTTTTCGTATTCAGTTGTTCAAAATTTTGGACTTGCTAAGTGAGAGAGGGATGAACAAAGTTAAACCCAATATGTGATTGTCCTTGTGGAGAAGCAATGGTATAGGGAGGACTAGGAAATGGGAAGTATGGATTATGTTGTGGCAATGATTTGTAATGTACATAGGGAGGCATGGCGCTTTCACTAGTTCTTAGGGTGTAAGTAGAGGTAGAGGTGTTTCTAGAACTTGGTTGAACAGTTAGGCGTGTCATGGATGTCAAAGGGGGTCCACTTATGGGTGGAGGGAGGGCAACAGGGTATGGTTGTTGATAAGGGGGAGGAGGATAATACATGTGTCCTCCATATAGCGGTGGATATTGAGTTGTTCCATACATAGGTGGTTGTTGGAGGTGTGGATTGTGGTGTGTAGTGGTACCAATCAATCCATCTATGGAGTGAGACATCCCAAGTTTGTATTGGTTAAATGGCATGGGTCTTGAGGCGTTAGGTAGTACCATATATAAGTATCCTAACTGTGATTAAATGAGTTCGAACTATTGATATTTGCTAATGGATTCTTATTCAGACTGGGCGAAGGTGGCATCCACATCCTTGGAAATGAGGGAGACAAGTGATTTGAGAAACCAATTGAGGCATTGTTGCTTGGTGGCTTTAGCTTTGCATAGAATACGTCACCGATGCCATTCATGAATGTGGTCAACGATGTGTGTGGCAGAGGTTTTTTTTAAATCTGAGAGCAGTTTGAGACCATTGTCATGACAAATTGGTAGTTGAAATAAGGTCAAAAATGCTTTGGCCAAAGATTCAAAGGTCACATGGGACCCAAATGTTTATTCTACATACCACTTGGCTGATGGGCCAGTGAGTGTGTGTTGAAATAATGTCAAGTGGATGGAGTTGTCCATGATGTTGTTTGAAGAGAACCATAAGTGGAAGGTCGTGATATGGTTGGTCGGGTCCTCTCCCACTTTTCCTTCAAACTTGGGGATGTCTGAAGGGAGTTTGGTAGGCATTGTAGGCCATGTGGAGTCATGCAATATAGGATCATTGGTGAGTTTAGTCAGATTCGATATGTTGATGGAAGCCATGCATGGAATATGGGGCGGTAGGGGAGGATTAATTCCCATCATGGTAGGAATGTTTTGTGTACTTGACCCCTGAGGAGGGTTAGTTCCAACCATGGTGTGAGTGGTTTGTGTACCTGACCCATGAAAGGGGTTAGGTGGGGTTGTACTTCCCCCTTGATAAGAAGTTTTCCCCTCACTTCCGTGTAAAGGAGGGTGAGTGGAAAATTGACCTTGGGAAGTGGACCCAAGTAAAGTGGAACCAAGGAAAGAGGATCCCAATATCGTAGCACTCACAGGGGTGTGAGAAGGTGGAGCCAATTAGCTGCCAAGACTAGGAACTCCTCCTAGAATAGGAGGGAGATTTAGCAAGCGTCTAGAAGGACAGGGATGTTGTGGGTCCCCTATGATGTCTAACTCACAAAGTGGGTATGTGAAAATGGTGATGAGAGCAATAAATGAACAATATTCTTTGTTATGATTTTTGGACTTTTCACAATATATCTTATAATTGCATGTAATCACAATAGCATCATACATAAATCAATTGATAAAGAAGAATACATGTGGCTAGATAGATTTTTTCCGCATGGGAGAACAAAGAAAACAAATGCTCATGTCCTAAAAGACATAACGTCCTTCCTCTCAAATAGCACTGGTCCTTCCAATAGCACTCAACAGTGGGGTCTGAAGCCAGTAGAAGAGGAACTAGTGAAGGATGAAACAATCAGTTATAATGAGGGGTAGAGGGGGCATATCCCAAAAGAGCTGAAGATATTTCCCAATAGGCACACAAAATCCGATCAAGGTGAAATTGCAACCCACAATTGCCACCTGGGTAAATGTCCTAAAATTTGGTCACTAGGTACCTCAGTCAAAGTGTGACATTTAGATTTTCGGCCTAAGAAATGGGTCATGGGTTGGATCTCGTCCAAGAGGTGGGTGCCTCAAGGGGGGATGCACAGAACAACTGGACCTTGGCCTTCAACCCTTCATGGGTATCTCCCTTCCTTATGGTGTAGGAACACTTGACTTGGAGGATTTAAAAGTTCCCTATTTTTCAACTTCTAATGTTTGATGATGTGAGAGCCAGATAATGGGGAGTTATTTAGATGCCTATCCCTGAGATCCTACCTAGACTAAAAAAAATATTATTTTGGCACCTCCTGTGGAGGAAAACTTAGTGAGTTTTTAGAAAAAATTTAGATGTGGTTGTCTGAGAGATTGGGGGTGTGAACCAATCTCATTGAAATTAAATGGGAGTGGATAGTTTTTTCAAGAAAAGGGTGGGGCATTTCAGAATCCCTTTGAAGGAAACTTACTTCAAAGTCCACATTTCGAGATGAAAACTATGTGAGTGAGTAGTGACTTCGTGTGTGAAAAAGTAAAAGTGTGCCAATTTTTTTTTTAATAAGTTAGGTGTCACCTTACTGCATGTGGACTTTGTCTGGTCCTTACAAGTCTTGATTACCTAATTTACTAAATTCCATTGGTACAACCTTGCAGAATTTTAAAGTCCCTAGAGAACTAGCATGTGGACATGTAGGTCCTTACCAATCTTTTAACTCCCTAGTGTGATTTAATCTAAGAAAGCTTCAACAAGTATCCTAGATTGTGGACATGTGGGCATGTATGGGCCAATTACAAAACCTTTAAACTTCCCTTGTGATGTAATCTAAGAAAGTAGTTTCAAAAATATCCTATCTTTGTAGCATGTGGGCATGTATGGGCCTTTACAAATTTAAGGTGTGTTTGAAAAGAAACTAAGAGGAGTCCCAAGGGGGTTGTTGTCCTCTCCTAAAGATTTTGTCTTTTAAGGGAAATGAAATTTCCCCTCAATCGTTTTTCTAATTCTCAAGATTGCTCTATGGCACGAGACAAGAGCATACTCAAAGATTGACATTCAATTTTTGGTCCCAATGCAAGTGGTTATATGTGTGATATAGAATGATTCCAATTTGTCTTTAATCAAAGCAAGCCATCCATGTGGAAAAATGAAAGAAAAAAGAGGATAAATATGGATTTTAACCCCCCTAAGTGTCTATGTTTTGACTAACCCTTCATGTGGAGAGGGCATCTAACTGTGGTGCATATTACAATTTTCATAGAATCAAACTTAAGAAGGCTATGTGCCTTCAACAGATCACAAAAACCCTTACAATGTATGATTTTTCGGACAAATGTGCAGGTCTTAGAGGAGACAAAGGCTCATTTAGCGCCAATGCTCAAATTAAAAATGACTTTTTGACGCAGGTGCGCACAATGCGCTAAGAAACACAGTGATTGTGGTGCACGTGTTCGGAAGACATGCATGTGGGTCAAAATATATGCACACTTTCTATTACAGGGTCGGGAATAAAATTTCGGATGAAATTCTCTCAGCTCAGCTCCAAATTTAGCTTTTTGCAGGTAGGCATGGGCCAGTTATGGTTCCCGCAAGTTAAAAAAACCGAAAAGAAGTGCTCAAACAACCCAAATGGGGAGGAAATTGATACCTATCCCCAGTATGGTCTCCAATCTTTTGTGTCCCTTTCGTCACCTAAATGAGAAAAATAAGGACACTTACAAGTCTAGTTGGGTTAGCTGGAAAAGACAACAATGAATGCAAGAGTTAGAAACATCAAGCATAAGAAATAAACAAATAACTAAGATAATAACAATAAAAGAAGGTAAAATAGAGTGCATAAGGGAAATGGAACAAAAATAAACAACATTCATGCCACCAATGGATAAGTTGTATTAGTGGGAAAACACCAAAGAGAAAGGGAGACTTATGGGTCCCCTCTTCCTCCAAGGGAGGGATCTTGAACCCCCAATGATTGAGTTCTTCTTACAAACAACAAACTAGAAGGAAATGGTGAAGAAATCCAAAGCTCATTCACTCAAGAGGTGATGTGAATAGCTCAATGAAATGGTGCTTGTATGCTCTTGATGAGGAAAGAGGATCCTCCAAGAGAATATAGGCAGCATAACAATACAAGTAAATTCCTTGGAAATATAGTGCACCCATGGCCTCTTTTTATACCAAATCTTTGAGGCATTATTCAACCAGTCTTTAGTGTGAAAATGGGGCTCTTTAGGGCACCCTTAGGTCTTTGACCAGCCCCCCACTCAAATTCAACTCATATTTGGGTGTCAAATCGACTTGGGAGATGAACTAGAAGTGGGTGGAAGGCAGACCAAAATCATAAATGCGCCATTCTGAGGTGTGCATGGCCTTTTGCGTCCACAGTCTCGCATCGGGCGCATGTGTGATTTTTCGACATTTTTTGACTGTCACACGTGCGAGCACTTCCTTCGTATCCTTAGCGCATGCTGATTTTATAACCAGTTGTATAGTTTTGTGCCCTTTGAAAATGCATTTTTTGGGGCCATGGATAAACTAATGGGTGTTTGGAGATGATGGATTCATGTAACCATTTGCAGACGCAATTTCGGTGATAACAAGAAGGAAGTTGTGTAAAACAGTTCAAAAATAACCCCTAGAGGAAGCTACTTGGAGAGTATAAATAAGAGAGCAAGGGTCTCTTATTAGCACCTATTGAGCACATTGAATATCTATTATTTTGTGAAAGGTTTATTGCAGGTACTCATTAATAAATTTGAAGTTAAGTATATAGGGGCTTCTGCAGTGCAAGATATTAGATATTATTTTTGGGATTAACTACGTAGTGTAAGTCATTAATCTATGACCCATATTCATGAGTATTAGTCTCAACTGACCAATAATTCTCATGATTTGAGTAGTCCACTTAGCACTCATTGCATCGGGTGATGCTCACAGGGGTGAAGAAATGGGATTGAATCCAACGAAGTGAATCGCATAGCATCAATAATCACTTCTGGGGCTTGCACCCGGTAACCAGGACTTCCCAAGTGGTCACCTATCCCAAGACGCCTCTTGCTCAAGCGCGCTTAACTATGGAGTTTTCTGCACAATCAAGCCCACTTAGCTTGCTACCCCATTTGCAAAACCTTAGCAAGTATTGTGCCTTATGAACTACCCAGTTAGAGCTCCCTTGACTCTTATTATTTAAGTATATAGGGGCTTTCGCAGTGCAAGATATTAGAT
>ML786636.1:535927-586489 GCA_009831015.1 Picea engelmannii | reverse complement strand
AATCATGAGAATTATTGGTCAGTTGAGACTAATACTCATGAATATGGGTCATAGATTAATGACTTACACTATGCAGTTAATCCCAAAAATAATATCTAATATCTTGCACTGCGGAAGCCCCTATATACTTAAATAATAAGAGTTAAGGGAGCTCTAACTGGGTAGTTCATAAGGCACAATACTTGCTAAGGTTTTTCAAATGGGTAGCAAGCTAAGTGGGCTTGATTGTTGGGAAAACTCCACAGTTAAGCGCGCTTGATCCAGAGGCGTCTTGGGATGAGTGACCACCTGGGAAGTCCTGGTTACTGGGTGCAAGCCCCAGAAGTGATGATTGATGCTATGCGATTCACTTCGTTGGCTTCAATCCCATTTCTTCACCCCTGTGAGCATCACCCGATACAATGAGTGTTAAGTGGACTATTCAAATCATGAGAATTATTGGTCCGTTGAGACTAATACTCATGAATATGGGTCATAGATTAATGACTTACACTACGCAGTTAATCCCCAAAAATAATATCTAATATCTTGCACTGCGGAAGCCCCTATATACTTAAATAATAAGATTCAAGGGAGCTCTAATTGGGTAGTTCATAAGGCACAATACTTGCTAAGGTTTTTCAAATGGGGTAGCAAGCTAAGTGGGATTGATTGTGGGGCAAACTCCACATTTAAGCGTGCTTGAGCCAGAGGCGTCTTGGGATGGGTGACCACCTAGGAAGTCCTGGTTACCGGGTGCAGGCCCTGGAAGTGATGATTGATGCTATGCGATTCACTTCGTTGGCTTCAATCCCATTTCTTCACCCCTGTGAGCATCACCCGATGCAATGAGTGCTAAGTGGACTATTCAAATCATGAGAATTATTGGTCAGTTGAGACTAATACTCATGAATATGGGTCATAGATTAATGACTTACACTACACAGTTAATCCCAAAAATAATATCTAATTTGAAGTTAGACAAGTTTGAGGTAGAAAAGGAGGGTTGAAGGTGAAATTTTTGGAGTTTTAGAAAAACCCTAGATTTTGAGGTGTACATGGACTGCAATGGATAAAGGTGTGTGCATACACGTGCTGTAGTGGATAAAAGTATATATATACATGGTTTGTAGAAGGGAAAGTCACGCACATCTAAAATGCTCATGAAAACTTGAGTAGATGTGGGTGCCAGGTCCCTAGATTCTAAAAGAAAGTTCCCAAGAAGTTATACAGTGATCAGTTATAGCAAATCTATCTACAATTTCAAAAGGTATGTGATATTCTTATGATTAGTTGGATATTGTTTTCTACATGAGATATGGTTATCTGAGATTAAGGATTTTCCCTAGAGAGGTTGTTGGTTGTATGGCACTTATTGTATTAACTAGATCTATAGAAATACAATGTTGGTATATCTAGTATTTATCATTGCTACATCTTTTTGGGTTGAGTGTTGAGGAATATCTTGTATTTCTTAGTACATGGTTGAGGGCTTATGGTTGTGATGTGTTGCAGAAGTTGTTGGTTTAGTTTGAGAATGCATAACAATGAGAGTTTAATGTCTATTCCATTTGAGGGTTTATTACACATGATTATGATTGTATGCACATGTATGACACATGACTAGAGAGACATAGATGCACATGGTTTAACTGATATTCTTGTGATATTGGGTATGAGATCTATGTTATCAGATATGATCTATTGAGGAGACTATTGGTACAGATTGTTGGTATATTTTGGTACCTTCTATTGGTACAGGTTGATTACATATTATTGGTAAAAGTTGACTACATGTTATTGGGATAGGTTGGTTATAGGTTTTTGGAACAGATTGGTAAAAGTTTATAGTGGTATATTTTACAGTGACACTATGGTAGTGGTTTCATCAGTTATTTGAGACTTATATTACAAGGAAGTTGGATGGGGAAAGGAAAGGGGGTTGTATCCTCCTTCTAGTTGGTGCTAGAGAATCGGGGAGTTAGAGATTCATTAAGGTTGGAGCCTATGAACTCGATGGTTGTAGCCTCCTTCTATTTGGTGCTGGAGAATCAGAGAGTTAGATATTCCTTAAGGTTGGAGCCTAAGAACTCGATGGTTTCAACCACCTTCTGGTTGTAGCATGAGATCCCAAGGGGTTGTATCCTCCTTCTGGTTGGAGCCAAAGAATTAGGGAGTTGGAGATTCCTTTAGGTTCGAGCTTGAGAAACTAGGGGGTTGGAGCCTCCTTCCAGTTGGATATGGAGAATTGGAAGTTGGTGCTTCCTTGAATGTAATTATTGATATATAAGAAAATCATTTTGTGGTTTTCTCCTGCGTTGGGTTCCCACATATATATTGGTGTACTATGCATTGTGTGGATGTGTTTGTTATTGTTTATTATGCATTGATGGATGTTAATGTTTATGATACAGTAATATATTGATGATGAAAATATGAACATGGTTGAACAATTTAAAGGAATATACATTGTGGTTTAAAGGATTAATAAGTGTATAATTTCTCATTACTAATTCATCCCCCTCTCAATAATCCAACAAGTGTCTCCTTCATGGCTTAATGAACCTAAAAGAGAGATAAAGTGTGCTCAATATTGTCTTTTTAGTTTAGTATTAACAATTTTGAAAAATATTTAAGTATACTCATGATGGTCTCTTTCTTGCATATTTTAACAATCCCAAAAAAGAGGTAAAAGTGTACTCGATATTATCTTTTTCATGTCCTTTTATGAGTTCAAAAAATAGATAGAAGTTTAATCGATATGTGTCTTTTTTGTGTCCTTTTACAAGTCCAAAAAAGAGATAAATGTGTACTCATCTGCAGAGAATGAGTGGCTTAATAGCAAGATCCTATGTTCCAAACACATGGAACTAACCTGAAAAGATGAATTCAAATGGTATTGGCAAGTGAGATCCACTCTTATCAGTTTTTCTCTCCATCAGTAGGTGGATGAAAGACAAAGGCCAAATAATGAAATAGATTGATGGTCAAGGGATATTGCAATAGCGATAAGTGAGATATAGAAAACAACCAATGTAGTAGTGGGGTGAATGACAAAAGAAACAAATGCATACATGACCATAAAGAAATGTAAAAATTAGGAACTCCCCCTTAGGAAATATATAGAATATAGATGAAGACAGGAAAATGAGTCTTAACATGAAGTCATGGTGGGACTACAGGAGGGTTCTTGGGCCTATGAGAAAATGTAGCATGGGCACTGAATGGTAATCTAGGTGCTAACTAGGGTACCCATGAATGGTAGGCACTACCATATAAGTTACGACATGAAAAATGAAGTGGCTAATGTTGCAACTTTATAGGATTGAACCTAAGGCATTATGATGAAAAAATGGATGGTCAATAATGAAAAGGGAAGATGCAGTGAAAACACTATCCATATATGCCAATTTTAAAGCACATACCTCAATTTCAGTGGAAGTTTCAATTTCCGTTAAAAAGGTCCCCATGATCCTATCAACACATGTAAACTATATTCTTGGGGTCAAAATTCATAATGAAATCTCAAAAAAAGAAATTGGATTTTTTGGATATGATATATGGAAAATAAAAAGTAATCATGCCACAAACCTATGTACAAGGAACTATGAATTTCGATGGTTCATGAAAAGTAGATCCCATTTCTAGGCTCCGTCCAAGGATATTGATCATCAACGATGAACTCGTGAACTGTTTTCAGCATCACATGGAACACCATGATGGGGCCATGCCAAATAGAAACGAATCTTTGCAGTCGAAGATACTCATCTTAAGTAGTTTCATGAGTTATCATAGCTTCTTTATTATTCCCATCAATATGTAAAAGGGGTACACAACTTAAATATTTGGTGTAATGGGAAGCACACAATTCAGTGGAAATTTTTGAAAAAGATAATCGAGGTGGAAAAGGGTCAATACTGGGAGGGCTACTTGATACCCTAGCAAATGGATTGAGTCTTAGATCATGACTCATCATGATAAATCTCATTGTTTCCAAATCAGGAAAATATGATAGATGCCTCACCTCATCCTTGGTATTATATAGGGAATCCATGACTTCGAGGATGGCCTCTCCTCAAGGAAACTCAGTGTCTAGAAAATCATGTAAATGTGAAGAGTCAAAAACCTATTCAGGTGGAGTAGGTAGATCACACTACATATGAGGATGGAGTTGCTGGTCAATATCATCGAATTTTTATGGGAATGTCAGATTGAAAATATTAACCATACTGAGTGGCATGTGAGATCCATAAGACTCAACGTCCTTGGGATGAGGTACCACTAAAGGATCAGAAGACCCAAGGAATCCATTGGTAAATGAATAAATAATGTTTATAGGAGAAATGTTCACAACATAAGGTGGTGGGGGAAGAGGGAATGATCCCATAAGTGAATATTTTGTGAACATCCCAACACCAACATTCATGTAATACTATTGGGAATAACTGAAATAGGGTACATTAGACCCTGCATTGTATCCAAGGTATGGGGTGCAAAAAGAAAGTTGATTGGTTGTCACTATTTTATCTTGACGAGGGAAGTGTAAGACCCTAAATATGGATGATAAAAATTTAGTCATCTCATAGAACCAAGTGTTCCCAAGTACCAAATTGTACTGAAGAGGTGCATCGATGACCTTCATAGCAATCTATAGAGTATTACCACCTAACGTAATGGGTCAGGCGATGATAATCCCATGGGGCCGGGACATATATCTGTCAAATGATTTCAATTTTTTTTTATATTTTTTGAGCTTTGGAGAGTCTAGGGCCTTCCAACATGACATAGACATAATCCAAGTCAAGGCTCCCTCATTGATCACAATGTGAAAGTTGTTTTACCCCATCGGTCTCACTTTTATATGGAAAGTGATTTGGTGGGAGATCATATGATGAAACCGATAATAATCAAAGGTTATCAAAATTTAATTTGAGGGATCAACCCCACCTATTGCAGATAAAAAGGATTCATTTTATGTTAGGAAGCTTTGGATGAATTTGAGTGTGGACATGGAAATGGTTCCTATGCCAAGTCTTCCAGAATATGATAGTTGTGGGTAGCATGTATATTTGGATTGTGTGCCATTCTTTGAAGAATTCTCTTTGGGGGGGAGAGATATGTGTTAAAGGATGGATTATCAATATGAAGAGGGCCAACAAGAGATAAGAAGAATAAGATCCATGGATAGTAGGAGTAGGCTCGAAAGTATCATAGTTCTTGGATTGAGTCTTGAAGTTGACCATCTAGTCACACATGAGAATTGTGTAATTTGAGGAATACTCCTCGTGTTAAGGGGTAGCTACCATGCTCATTTGAAGAGGGTAAATATTTGTTGCAACCATGTGTTCAGGTTGGGGGGGGGGAGGTGGAGGATGCATTAGGATAGTGGATTGTTTTGGGCCCCTTTGTTGAGCCAAATACTGAGGGATATCATCCTTCTTAGGACACTAATGAGTAGGTTGGTCCTCCCCATAAATTGTGTAGGATAAATGACTCTTATTTTTATATTTCACACCCCCCCTTGATTTTTTTGGACATGAGAGGTCCCTTGCTCAGTGTTGGTATTTTTCTTTTTATTCCTCTTCTTTTTTATCTAGGCTGCTGAGGATTCTTTAGTTGTGTGGATTGCACCGATTTCACCTATGAGGTATGTGTAGGGACCATTGTAGTTTGATCATTAGAACGAGAAGTTGATGGTTGTGAAGAAATAGACATGTGACCCATATAGTCAGCTAACTATCTCATAGATGCATGGGAAATAGAACTTACCACACCATTAATGTGAGGTTTTGGGTTTGTCTTCTTAGGATTTCTCAATGGCCTAGGTGCATGCAGGATAATATCATAAATATTGCCCGACTAAGAGTAAATAAAATCCAAGTGTTGGTAATTCATAATCACTTGTTGCTCGATAGTCACCCCTACCATAGATACATCTTTGGAAATGGGTGGTAGGAGGTACTTTGTGAACCAATCCATTAGGAGTTTGTCTAGAATCTGGGTCTTTATCATCCTACATATTTTCCTCCATTCATGTATATGATCAGAAATTTGGGTGGCATTATCTTTTCACATAGATGTCAAGAGCTTTGTTCCAATATCATACCTTATGGGAAATTGGTAATGTCTTAGAAATTCCATTTCCATGTCATTAAAATTTTAAATGAAGAGCCTTCTAAGTCAATATACCATTTTTCAACAATTTCAGTTAGGGATATTTGGAAAATACACAACCTCACACTATCATCCATCAAGGATTTGGATGAGTGCCATAAATGATATGTCATTATGTGCATGGAGGGGTCTTCTCCATGCTTTCCATCAAATTTTGGAATTTATGATTGTAGCTTAGAAGGAATGATTGAACATGAAGGGTTGTGGGAAATATGGTCAGTTTTTAGATGTGACAAGTCATGAAAGTCTAACATTGCAAGGAACGAAAATGACGTGTGAGAAAATAAATATTGGGAGGAGGATGGAGTTCTTGATGTCCAAGATGAACCTTGTGGTCCCTCTACCTTCATACTACTATATGGATGAGGTATTCCAAAAGATTAATTTCCCCCATGGATGGTTTCTCTTATGGGAGAATGGTTTCTCCCAAGAATAGACATGTCCCCAAGGGGATTTCCCCTATGGGTAGGTGTATACCCTAATGGAAACATGTTCCTAAAACTAGACCCATGGAAGAATCCCCTAGGAGTAGAGGTATTAATAAAGGGAAGGTCTCCCCATTATGAAAATTTCCCCCCAAGGGTTGTGCCTCCAGGGAAAGGTGTGCTAACCCATGGGAAATTGAACCCTCCTGATGTACTACTACCCCCATCCTAACCAAGGACAACCTAAAAATCGCTAGGAATATTCATCCAAAAGGTAAACCATCCCTTGAAAATGTTGGGCCTCTCTTAGGAATGGTGAAGGTGGAATAAATTCCACCTCCCATGTTGAAACCAAGGCTTTCCCCCCCCCACTAGAAGAATATCTGGTTGTGGGAATCATAATTCATGGGATGGGTGTAGGAATGATAGGTAGACTAACGGATGGAAGATAAGACATGATTGATGTCCCCCAGATGGAGGGACCCTTAGATAAAGGCATAGATATTGTAGGTCCAATGGTTCTCATGGAAAGTAATTTGGAAATCATAGGGAGTCCCCCAATCCCACTTGCTTATGGGCTCGATGGCTCAACCAAACTAGATTAAATGCTTGGTCTTGACATGGTGTAAGGATCATTGAAAAAATAAAAAGGTTCACTAAAAGGATCCCTTACCTCGATACGGGTGATTCAAGATTAGTCAAAGGAGGGTTAAAGTTTGGTGGGGGAATTTTTTCAAACACTTATGCTTCAAGAAAACTAGTCTTCTCAAACCAAATATGGGATTCTTTGAATACATGGTCTCCTATATCATGCCACTTGAGAAGTGGTGGTAGTTCTGTGATGTGCTCTAGTCCTCGTAATCGACGAGACTGACACGATGATTAAACCATGGTAAAAATAATATACAAATCAAAACACAATTCAACCTAAGGCCAACATAGACACATAACCAAAGAGAACACTCCTATAAATTCTAGGCCAACAAAAATAAAACCAATTTCTCAAGTGTCCTTTTGAAAACTAGTCCTCTAGGGGAGATGAGGCCCACACAAGATTGGATAGTGAAGGTATGAGGAGTAGTTATGATGAACGAAGTGAAACACCCTTTACAAGTGGATGCACCCTTTATTTAGGAGGACACCCTCTGGGGGAACTGAGAGCATGAACGAACGTCTTCCCCAAGTACTAATGGCATGTACCACCTAGAGTCACCTCTATAGCTACCTAGAAATGGCCACTAAGGCCACCATCTCAAAATAAATGACCAAGAAAATAGTCATAGGTCCAACCACATATAAGGGCATGGTAATCATGCTCGAAGCTTCAAAGTATTTACCTCACATGAAGGCGTGTCACCAAAGAAACCCATGTATACATAGTAATTGAAGTGATACCACAAACACTAAAACAAGCAGAAAGGAGTAGTATCGATACTTTCCCCATTGCAAACTTGTGCTTAAATCCTATGTTAGAGGAGCTTCCTAACATAGTGGTTGAAAAAATGGATTTTACACTTTTAATGACTTATAGGTTTCACTTTTGTGCCCTTGGAGAGTTCACTTTCCTTCATATTCCAAGGCCCTAGCCTATTTAATGTTGGTTTGCTAGAAAATAAAATAATTTAATTGATTATAATTTAAGAATTATTTTCTTATGGTTGGTTTTATGTCAAAGGCGATATAGATGAAACATTTATGCTGTTTACTCTTGACCCAACCAAAGCAATGAAAAAATTATAATTCACTTGTTCAATTCAATGAATCATAATGATGGCATGGAGAAGAGATGTGTTCCTTTGTAAAATTCAAAATGAAACCTCTCAAACACCAAGCAACCATGCAAACAAATCAGATCCAAAATTTTGAAAAGATCTCAAACCAAGCAGTTCAGCAATGCACTTTGTTCTTAATGCTTCAAAAGCTTGTAAGCATGCAAATATTTGTTTTGTTTGTTTTTCCAAATATGGTGCAAAGGGTTTCTTAATCTAAGAAATAACACAATTTTCAAATCGAAAAATAGATAATCAACAATCAAGGGATGTAGGAAAATGGTAGTGATGCTAAACATACCACTCCAATGTCTCTAGAAGAATCTCACCCAAAACATACCTCTGAAATTGCACCTAGTAATGAGCAGTAATCACAAGAGGGGAAACAAACCAAATACAATCAATCCAAGAAACTACTAGATCTAATCCAATTTGTTGGGTGCATTTCCCAAGTTCAATGGATCACTAGACAACAACCAAACTTAAACTAGCAATCCAAACAAGCCACATAAACACGCTTCAAACCAAAATCAAAGGAGAAAGGCATGAAAAATGGACTCAATCAGAGAAAATATATAAATAAATAGGCCAATTAGAGACCCCATGGACCAAATAAATCAAATTTGATTGGAGAGATATGATAATTATGCAGTTTTAAAAATTTAACGAGGGTGTCACAGGTCAACTGACCTGCAACATGTGACTAGTCACTTTCCAACAGTGGTGCAACAAGCAACACCCTGGAGATTTTTTTCAAAAAGAGAGATCTAACTTAGATCCAATCAGATCTAAGGGATCCAACATATGAAGGAGTATCAAGGAAGAAATCAATCCAAAAAAAAACAGAGGATAAAAGGCAAGGGGTTATGAACTAGAGAATAATCAAAGATCCTTCCTCACTAGAGTCGCTAGTTATTTTATGGAGGAACTCTCATAGATGGATAGTAATATCTTCATAATATGTTCCTAATAATCCTAGAGAGATAGAGGGATAAAAATCTATGGATTTCCTTTAGACTCCAACACTTGGATTCATGATTAAACTAAGAAGTGGCAGAAATAAGATACATTTTCTTGAAGGTTATCCTTTGTATATTCGGGCTATTATAGACATGAAGTTACAAATCCAACCTACACAACCTACTTCCCACACAAAAATAAAAGCAATTCCTTTCTACTTCTCTTATTGGTGTTAGAATCCTAGATCTAGCTTGGACCTAACTTGATCTACAATGTAACAAATCAGATCTGAATATTTATGCATGAAAAAAAAATTCATAGGGAAAACCAATGATCTATTAATCTGAAAAATGGAATTACATCAATATAATTACCTCAATATGTAGATGCATTCCTCTTTCCCCCTTGATCCTTGCTACTCCTCGACAATCTAGGAAACTTGACTACAACTAATGTAGATGGAGAAGCACCTTTGAATTTTGGTAGCATAGATCTATAAATGATTCATTTTTCTCATGTTCAAGATTTTTCTTCTTTATATAGATACTTGGAAGATTCTTAGGAGAGATTATTGATCTTTTAAATACCAATGGATATTCAAATGATGTGAGTTCCAAGGCTCATTCCATGAAAATCCAACTCATCCCTCACTTACATCTTAGAAACTCAATGAATATATAAGGTTATACAGGGTGTCAAGGGTTGCACTATAGTTGACCAACAACTAGTCACTTGTTGTCTAGGTAGGGCAAGAGACACCCTTCAGAAGTGACCTAAATCTTAATCTAGAGTTACATTTTCTTGTATTTCCTCTTCTGTTGGATTCCCTTGTGGCTATGTAGGATGGAAATTAAGGCTATAACAACTGGTCAAGAAGTCTTGGAGATACAACTCTAAGAATCCCAACTACAACAACTTTACTTCTTTCAATATTCAACAAGTCCACTAGACTTTTATCTTATCTTCTCTTCTAGATATTTTCTTCCTTTTAATTGTAGTTGTTATTTCATTCATTTTTCCTTTGGAATACACCATCTATTTGTGTTCTTCATTTTTCTTCCACCTATCCCTATAATAGCCACCAAGAAACATATATGTTACATTTATTTTCAAATAGCAATTATATTATTTACAAGAGTACCCAACTTCACAATGAAAACATTTGTTAAAAATTAAGTTTTCAATCATAATACAATTCTTATTTGTATGGTTATATTGTGCTTCAGAAAGCTGCCATGAGAAAAAAATGATCTCACTATTCTTTCCTAGAACACCTTCATGATTATATCCACCATTCCATATGCATTTATCAATTTACCACATCATTTCCATCCTCACCCTCCAGGATTAGGCATCCCCTTCATAGATACACAATCGCTCGAGTGATAAATCATTTTTGAAGGTGTTCTTGCACAAGGATAATGCTAACTCATTACTCAACTTCCACTGGAATTACATAACCTATGGAAATCATAGAGTTCTAGTGTCCTAATAATATCCCTCTTCCCGAGATTTATAGCTTCGATAGCCATCATCTAATTTTTATAACACACATACAATCATCATGAGATATCATCATACCAACTTATAAATTTTCCAGATCTATTTCATATAGGAAATCAAGTTTTTGATGCATGAGATTCCTTCTCAAAATCTTTGGTTCTTGCAGTAGAAGGCATCGGTCTTCTTTATGGGATTATGTTGGTACATTCGTTTTTGGATAAAGAGATAAGGATGAGTAAGTGGTGGAAAAATTCAATTGCACCATGCGACATATGGAAGATTCGAAAGTGGGGGAAAAGGAAATACTGCAGGCGGATCAAAGAAATATCGAGTGTAGATAGAAGCAAGTTTGATTTAGTCAATTGACTTTCTCAAAGGACCATATGTATAAATAAAACAAAAATGTAAAGAGAAAAGGTTAATATTATTGTTACTAGTGTCAGATATTTTCTGGTGTTGGTAGTGTTTTTGTATCTATGGTTAGTCTGGAGTCTTCTGTAATATTATTCTTTGAAGATGTAAGAGTTGGATCTCACCCAGTCGAATAATATATTGAAGATATATGTGTTTTGAGGTGTGATCTGTTAGACCCAAAATGTATGAAGTCTTTTGTGTTTCTGCAACTAATAACATGATATGATTCAGGGCCTCCAAATTTATTTTATCGTTATGTGTTATGCTATGAATGGATTTGTAGTTTTGTTATGTATTTTATTCTTCCTTTCCCATTACTATCTAAATGCTATCACAACCTAATTTCAATTATTAATCTAAGAATATGAATATTGTATAAATAGATCTAATGTTGTGTTCTTTATAACTCCCTTAATCATACAAGTCTCGGCTACACTTCACGTGAGACCTCCTTCCCTTGAGGAAGGTTGAGTATGCCATCATTCCTAGACTACAATGGAATTTTTTGTTGGAAACTGTTAAGAACCCTAGTCTCAATTTTGCACCAACAAATGGATCTGTTGTCAGGACTGAAATTTATAGGTTTTCTATAGAGGATGCCTCATCGTATCTACAAATATGATGTTGAAAAATACTGGGAATGGAAGTTTAATGCATTCATAATGCAGGAGGATGAGTTATGGAAAAATAATTTTAGGGTTGTGAAAGATATTGCTTTCTATTAGGATCCTGCTAGTGACCAATACAAGATCTTATGGACTAAATCCCCTAAAGAGTTGTTTCGATGGTTATATAGGCTAGAATAATCACAAGATTACAAAGACCAGGTCAAGAATATCTATAGCTAGACTAATGAGAGTCTAGTGTCTCTCCATCAGATAGATCACTAGATATCATGACTTGTAGACTTCTAGGTGCAAAATAATTTGGAAGGATATATTATCAAGTTTTCTACAGAAAATCACCAAGCCTTGTTTAAAGATGAAGTTGTATTCAAAGGATCCAGAGGAATTTTTTTGTGGGAAATGCCTTTGTGGATTAAGGTACTCCTAGTATGTAATACCCATTTTTCCGCCATTTTGTAAATATAACTATTATTGGCCAAGAGACTATGGTGGACTAAATATGTTTTAATGTTTGATTTGATGAACCCTTGTATAAAAGGGTCAATGTATAAATATTTTTTATTAATAGTATTTGAATATGTGTTGCACAATTGCTGAAAGGGGGGAAGTTTTACAAGATAGACCATGAATTTTATGAAAGAGAGGGTGAGGGAAACCAAGTTTGGTTGAGATGACCCTCACCAGACCAGTACCTATTGGGTGTAATTTCTCAATAGTCCTATGAACTATAAATGAATTACTAGTCAGAATGGTAGTTGGAAGGCCATCCTCAAGATTTAATGAGGAGATGGGGAAGGATACCCATCGGTAATACTTCTAGGCCTAACCATGAATTTGGATTCGGACCCATGCAACCTTGATGAGGAAGGAAATAAATGAGGTAATTCATGGACAAAGATATATATTCAAGATAGCAAGGCAGAGGAAACACTCTCTCGAGAAGAGGAACGAGACAAACATTGACTCTGAAGTCGAGAGGGAAAAGTTGAGCAACAAGATATATCAAGCTGTAAGAGGCCATGTGAAGGGTTGTGCTACAAGATGATAAATGAGGATGATGAGTGACTGAGGGAGTAATCGTGCACGCCTCCTTTCTTGAAGTAGAGAAAATCAGTTGCCAAGTTTTTTGTCGAAGAAGGAGAGTAACCTTCGTCCTTGACTGTTGTGAAGTAAAAAGAAAGAATATATCTCATAGTACCATGGTCTAGCTCGGGGGTGGCCAATGGTAAATCCAGTAGGAGTGGTTGTGCCTATGGTTGGGAGGAAACGAGCACCCCTTTCAACAATTGCTTCACATTTTCCATTTCTGATAAGTATTTTCATAATCTATGTATTATCTTGGGTATGATGATGAAAATGCCTATGTTTATAATTTAGTCTTGTTCCATTTGAACAATTATTAGATAGGATCTTTTACTTATATAAACTGCTATATTTCACATCTTTCAATTTATCTCAATTTTGTTGCTATAAAGTTATGAGATGTGAGTCTACAGGAGGGTTGGGGTAGGATCGACTGAAATATCTAATTCTTGACAATCCCTTGAATTCTACCTTAGCAGGAATGGAAAAGTCTGAATTATGTTGAAAGAGGGTGTTTTTCCATTAGACTATACACCCAACTGACTGAGGGCTCGTTCCCATTTCCTTAACTCAATTGTGGCTAAAGGATTAGTTCTTATCCCCTATAATTTCCAAAGAATCCATGTCACCGGGGTCTGGGAACCCTGTGCTAGTCCACAAGGGGCTAGCTCTTCGGCTTTGACACTTTGTGAGTTATGATTCCACAATCCTAGAAAATATCCTAAGGCTGAAGTCACGAATCGATGAGGGCCATCGATCTGGAGATCCAGTGTAGGCCTCTCCCATCCATTAGATTGGATTTAGGAGGGAAAGCGTTAATAACTTCAACGAAATGCTACTCCAGGAGAATAAGAATGGCCTAATGCCAAAACTATCGAATGTCAGAGTTGCGGAGTAAATTGGGACTATTGAAATTGGAGGGACACGTGCCCTCAGATCTATGGTGAATCGAAAGTCTGGGTATTTGGCAGCATAGGGATGCATGAGTTTCCCTAGAGTCTCTACAATCCGAAGTAAATTTTGGTCGTGGAATTAGGTACACGTGGTGATAGATATAGTGTGGTCGAGAGGGAAAGTCGAGAGATACACGCCGAACCTCCCCCCGAAGTCCAAACTTTCAAATTGATGTGGACTATCGATCCTTAGATCCTTTGATTTCCATCTCAACCATCAATCTAAGAAAAATTGGGAACACGTCATGGAGTGACACATGGCCCCTAATTGTCCCTTGTCCAAGGTTGTTCGTTGAATTAGAGTCGCCAGGTGAGAATTCACATGGTAAGAGATCCCATAGTCTAGGGACATAACACTCCAGAGGAACTTGACCAATAACCTACTGAATGTGAAAACCTCCAAAGTCATGAACACCAAAATGAATCTCAACCATTGTTAGTTTGAGGACACCTAGTGCTGAATTAGGGAGTCGAGAGACTTATTTGTTCAAGGAAATTGCGACGTGAGGACTCATGAGCTGACAACCTATGAATTTTGGAGTTGTCATAGTAACCAAGACCATTGGATGAATGGGCACATGGAAAACAAACTCATGGTCCAAAGACTTTGTACTCTAGAGGATTTTGGCTGAGGGTTTTCAAGGTGTGAAAACCTCCAAAGTCACAAATGTTGGAGTAAACCTCGACCGCTGGTTGAATAGGACATGTGGCACAAGATTCGAGAGTTTGGAGATTTATCTCTTCGAGGGATTTGCATCAAGAGGGTATGGAAAGCGTCGAATCTCGGAGCCATGAAGTAACAAGAACCATAGATCCATGGATCTACGACAAATCTTGTGGACTATTACATTGAAGGAACGAGCATTTATTTGTCTATGAGGACATGGCTTGATGACATGATTCGATGTGACGTGGACCTAATTTACGCGTTCCACATGTCACCCATTTTTGGATGATTCACATACCCATTGTTCATGTTAGAGTATGACACATGTTACTCCTATAGAGGATATGTTTCACCCCTAGACTCTCACCACATGTCAGTTCCTGGTTTTTTCCCGCCTGGTCAATGTCGCTGGTGACGTATACGAGACTTCGGGAATTTGAGTAACTTCAAGAGTTCATGCATTTTGGGGCATGCTATAATTTAGGAATGACCAACACCAAATGTATAACATCGATCGCTGAAGGGACAAATCCAGGTGGTGAGATATCGAGAGTTTGAAATTTTTGCATAGTGTGGTAGAAAGGAATGCTCGATGAGAATCACCGAATGTCGAAGGGCTAGGGGCACCTAGTGATATTTCGGGACTTAGAGGATTTGGAAAAAAGTGTGTTACACATATATCGTCGATGAAGCACGTGGGTCATTGATCTCCTCCATGGTTCAATGATCTAATATTTTGAAAACACTTCTGTGAACTCCCGAGGTATAAGAAATTATGAAGCGTTGAAACCCTTTCTAATGCAGGTTCTTAGCTCCCAATTTTCAGCCCAAGGCCACAAGGAAGACCCTGATAGATGGTTCAATAATACAATAAGAAATGTAATCTTCAGGGAAGATGATTGAGAGGGTTTTGATTAATTAAGGGACTGACAATGAACTAGGGAAAGAAAAAAATATTGATTCCCCATCCCTAGAAAGGCTATTTAGGGGTTGGGTGTGTTAGGAATTGGTATCAGAGCATGGAAAAAACACTAGGCCTGCTCGAGATCATGCATGAGTCACATAAAAATATTATTATATACCTTATGGGGTAACTCCCTACCTTACCCCCCTTCTATAAGAAGTTTGTTTGAACCTCTACTGAAGAGAGGAATGAAACATTCTACTATTGATAGATGTTTTGGAAGTTTTCACTGTAGGTTGATAATGTTTCCATGTAAATAAATGACTTCACTTTGCAATGATATGCATTTTTCATGAATTGGTATATTAGTGACTAATAGAAAATGTTTTATCTTCACTCAAGAAGTCAGTGAACAACAAGAGAACTACAACTTAAAGGATGGTGACACATTAGGAGTTGGGGGAGAACTCCCACAATAGAGAGGAAGAATATAATGACAGGAGGGAAGTGGAAACCTCTTTAGATTTGGATGAAACTGTAAGAAGCCTCATGGAAGAGTTACAGATTTGTAAGGTTGACAATGAAAGGTTGATCAAGGAGAAGGAAAAGGAGACTGAAATTAATGCAGTTCTACTACAAATCTTGTCAGACATATAGAGGTAGCTACAACATGGTCTAGCTTCTAGTCATCTAGATAGGAATCATACTAATAAAACCCCAATTCCACCTGAGATATAGAAGCATGGTCCTAAAAGTGGACACACTAGGAGGAACACCTCAAAGAAGGACCAACATGGAGCCAAGAGACATTCAATGGAAGATTCCTCCGGTGAGGACACTGAAAACTCTAGGGAATCTTCTATTGGAAAAACTAATTACCATCCCCAGAAGAGAAGGAAGAAGAAGAAAAAATACAAGAGTCGTGACCCTAAAGAATTCAAGAAATCAAAACCACCCACCTTCGATGGAGAAATCAAGAAGGGGGAAGAAGAAAATGTTTGGCTACTTGGCTTGAAGAAGTAATTCATAGTCCATGATTACTTTGAAAACTTAAAGGCTCAGATATACATTTTCAACCTGAATAGGAAAGCTTCCATTTGGTAGGAGTACCTTAGGAATGTGAAAGGAGTCCATGAGAAGGACCTGTTATGGAAACAATTTAAGAAATACTTCAAGAAGAAGTACCTGTCAGAAAAGTACTATGATGGAAAGACCAAGGAGTTCTATGAACTCAAGATGGAACAACTCACCATAGATGAATATATCAACAAATTTCTTGAGTTGATTAGGTATGTGCCATATATAAAGGATGAAAAAGTAAATATGAAACAATTTATTATTGGATTACCTCAGTCCTAATGGGACTTAATTGAGTTTGATGAGCCAAATAATTTGGAGGATACTCTTCGAAAAGAAATATATTTCTATGAGAAATTCAAGAATAAGACAGAACCCCATGAAGACTGGAAGAAGAAACAAAAATTGGGATTTAAGAAAAAGAGTTTTAAATCCTCGATATTTAAGAACTGTGGTAAGAGCTCTAGGATGAGCCTTCCTTCCATAAATCAACATCAACAAAATTTTCCATCCTAGAGTAGAAATAAACCATTCGGATAAGCTCCAAGTAACATTGATAACACAAAGAGAGAACCCTTGAAATATTGGGGTTCTGGAGAGGAACATATGATGAGAGAATATTTGCATAGGCAACTGAACAATGGGAGGATCTACAATGTCCAATAGGCTACCACATTCAATGATGTGGCTAGGAGCCTACCACAAATTTATGCAGCCTTGGATAATAGACAAGCTGACTACCAAGCTTTAGTGGTAGAGATAGAAGGTATGATTTCCAACCATCATGTTTCCATTTTAATTGACCCTGGTTCTAATTTGAGTTATGCTGCCCCTTAAACTGTTGATAAATGTAAATTGCAACAAGTTAATCATGTTAAATCATGGATGGTACAACTAGCCACTAGAACCAAAAGAAAAGTAACAAAGGTGATACCATCATGCCAATTTTTTATAAGTGGGCTACCCACCCAAGCGAACCTAAAACATACTTCCCCTAGGATCTTATGACCTATTGATTGGCATGGACTGGTTGGCTTCCCAAAAAACCAAATTGGATTGTTACAATAAAACTTTGGAGTGTGAAAATGAAAAAGAGAGAAGGGTAACCCTACAAGGGATTCAAAATCTTGTCTCAGTGAGACACATATCAACCGTCCAAGTGAAGAAGTATTGCAGAAAGAGATGTTCCTTGTATGCAATATAAGTACTAAACTCTGTTGAGAATGAAAAACCCATCCTAGAGAACCATCCCATATTAAGAGAATATAAAGATGTATTCCCATAAGAGTGTTGGCAGCCAACAACTCTTGTCAAATTTTATCATGATAAAAATTCATCGCCAAGGGATAAAAAAAAATTGTAGCTGCCTCCATCTCCTTACAAACTTTTCTGTCTTTTGGCTTCGAGGAGATTCACTGGCCTAGATGAGTATAAAAGTTTTTAGTTTTTAATATATCATTTGTTTTGTTTAATTTCATGACTGAAAGCATGAAATTAGAACAAAATTTTGGCTTGAGTAATCATCATACAGTTTGTGATTTATTTGTTTCTTTTGCAAAAGGGATTACACCTAAAGGGAATCTATATTTTTATAAACCTTAAATTTTGTAAGTCTATTTGTTGATCCATTACCATGACACTTGATTTATCCACTTTGGGAGATATGACTTACTCATTTTTATTTTGATTATATGATTTTTACATTTGATATATGCTTGATTGCGCAAAACCTTGGTTTTAATTCAAAATATGAATCTTTCCCCTACCAGTCGTATCACGATGTTATCACCTTGGTACAGGACTGGCATACTTACATTCCACATCACCCTTTTGTCCTTCATAACTCAAACTTTCTTTAATTATTGTAAGAGGTAAGTGTTGGTGCTTTGGTTTTAGTATTCATTTCGCAGAATGGTTTACTATCTTGCGCATCCTCTGGTTATTTCCCACTCAAAACTCCAAATGTTGGTTTTGGTAGCCTCCCGAACCCTTAGGCATTGGTTTCCTCCTAATTATGCAGACCTCTTACTATTGTTTGTGTATTGGAGAAAACCACCTACCTCTCCCTTCCCTTTCTCTGTCTATGTGATATTACCCATGGAACCTGTAGTAAGAATAGAACCCAATGGTTCACAAGACCTCCTCTCTCATGATGACGCGGTGAATGAATTGGTAGTGTATGGCTAGGATAGTTTCATTAGACGGTTTGAGGGTTACAAACTAGCAATGGGCCAGGCTTTTGCTCAGTCTTTTGATGGCTCCAAGGCTAAGATTGGGAATCTGCAACTCAAAGTGACCAAGGATTCCATAGTGCAAGATACAAGGTTATCCCAAGAGGGGGATCGATGGTTTAAGAACATCAAAATTGAAGGCATGCCCTGGCGTTTTCTCATGGCATCCAAAACATCACAGTGCTACCCAAAAGGTACACCGAGTGCTCTCTTCAAAACCTGATGGCATGGTATGCTCCTAATTATTAAGCAATTCATAACATGTGAAGGTATATATGGCTTGGTTTTCGTATATCACGTCTGCTTGATGATGGTTTTTCTAGGCTTCAATTTAAATATGCCTTTTTATCTCTTAAGGAGTTTGCCGAAAATGTCTAAGTCCTATCAAGGCAAGAGGTTAAATCCACTGTCAAGCCTTTTCTACCATGGTATTATTCGAATCTTTGTTTTTTTGCATCTATCTAAGACTGGGGATACTTGGCAAGATTTCATGTTTAGAAATAATTTCATCCTTCCTGAGAATGCAGTAGAATTGCTTCTCCATATCAATAAAAACCCCATGCCCTGTAGATCTAACCCTAATACCAAAAACCTATGTGTTGATCCACATGAAGACCATGCGACCACAGATCGAACCTCTATTGCTATTTAGAACCCATTGGGAAAAAAGACACGATGTAATTTCAAATCCAGAAAATCATTGGAGGAGGTTTTAGATGTGTTAAAGGACATAAATCCTACTGTTCCTACCCATGATCCTACTCGGGTTGTCCCAAACCAATTAGTTGTCAAGAAAAATCGCAAGCATAAGGAACAGAGTAATTTAGACTTAAATTTTACAAACAAGAGACTAGGTAGGATCATATACATAAGTTTAAGAAATCTCTAGCGAGATCATCTGAGCTCGATCCCGGTGATTGAGGTCGATGATCACTTGTTCGAGGAGATCGATAAATTTCTTGCAAAAGAGGATGTAGATGACCAGTTCCTTGGAAATGAAATTGGTATTGAAGCTATACAATATGATTTCGTTTCTAATATGCCACCGTTCCTAAAAACCCGAGAGGGTTTTTCTCATATACTTCATGATCTCAAGAAAATTATAGGACATACCAAAGCACCTTCTGCAAAACAGAGTCTACCTCTAGTTAGCATAGAACTAGTTCACTGTGAAAACTGTCTTGATTGGGTTGAGAGGTACTACAGGGATATCCCTTATCTCCAAGAATATTTAAACCAAATGGTGGTACGAAACTCCTTGCTTGAGAAGGAAAATGAAGAATTAAAAGCAAGCGTTCGATCGAACGCTGACAGGGAAAACAAGAGGATTAAACGGTATGGAAATGTGATTATTGAGAACTTAATGAATTTCAACACTATCATTAATTCAGGCTTATCACATGCTTATTTGTCTAATCTATGAAATGGTAAAATATTGTTTTGATTGTTTTGATTTATTTCTATTGGAAAAATAAAATAGATAGATTTATTTTTTTATTTTGTTTTTAATTTAAGAGTAGCTACAAAATCGTGATATTGTGTAGCCAGTATATTTGAAAGTATTTTTTGTATTGTTATCTAAAATTCGATTTTGTTTTATCATTTTTAGGAAAACAACAATTTATGATGTTATTTTCAAGCAGAAGGAATCATGGATTAAACACTCCATATCTTAGTAATTTCTTTTATGTAATTTATGTAATTAATTATGTAATTATTTTTTATATAAGGACTCCTACATGAGTGTTCCTTTTGTTATTTTATTTTTGTAAAGAAAACTTATTTTCAGGGATCATCCTCTAACTTGTATGATAAGAGGTTATTGATCCAAGACATGTTTAAATAGTTGTTGTTGTTTAGTGTTAAGGACAACGTTTTCTGCATTACAGTATGGACATATAATTTTTCGAAGTGATATGGGAAAGAAGTTCGCCATTGGCTTTAGACCTGTGTGAATTGTGAAATGCTTGTTTCATTGTATTATCCTATTACTTCTATGTTATGAGATGTTATTATTGTTGATTTATCTTTAGTATTGTCTTCATAACATATCTCATATGGTTAAATATTTAAATATTGTCCATGATCTGTTGGTTCAGTTTGTACTTGTGATCAATGAACTATTTAGTTATTTTTTAGTTTACTTCTGATATCAAATGGTTGATAACATCAATGCTTAGGATTGAGATTTCTTTTGTCCTCGGTTGTTGGTTATCTTGAGGTCACAAGAAATATAGTTATGTATCTTTATGTTGTTATAAATTCACTCCAAAAATATCAAACACTTCTTTGAATTTATTCTGGAGGTACTAGGATTGTTCTTGTCATAGGTTTCCACTTAATACAGGACAAGCAAGAGCTCAAACAAAACAAAGAGATAAACTCAATTTTTCTCATCAGCCAGAGGTTAGTCTGTGTGTTATTTATTTAAATTATTTATGAAAGAATAAGGATTGTGTTATCTAGACGTTGATTAGCTTTGTCTATTTTTGTCAAATCATTACAATTATATTCATTCTCTATTTAATAGTTTGATAGTTTTGACCATTAGAATAAGTTTTTCTTTCACTTAGTCGGTTTAAGAAACATCACTTCAAACAACCACTTTTGCAAAGCTTTGTTTAAACTTTGCAAATTGTATATCATCATTGTATATTAACACTTTTGTTGTACATTTATAATTAGTGTATCGATTTTTAGAGTTATAGCTTTAGACTAGTTTATTTCCTTTCATTGTTTAAGGACCCTAGTTGGATAACGAAGCCATTAAACCCATCAGGTTAGATCATACCAAACGACTTGGGTTAATTAGACAACCCCGTACCATATCTAACCTTCCATTTGATGTTGTGTCATAAATGCCTGTCAACAAAGAGGTATTAGGTCTACCTCCAAGAAGGGATATTGACTTTTCAATAGAACTTGTACCAGGAGAAGTTCCAATGTCTAGAACATCCTATAGAATGAATACACCAGAGCTAGTTGAGATCAAACTATAGTTGAAGGATATGTGGGACAAAGGCTACATTCGGCCTAGTGTGTCTCCATGGGGAGAACCAACCTTGTTTGTGAAAAAGAAAGATGGCACACTCTGAATGTGCATAGATTATAGACAACTCAATAAGATGACCATCAAGAAAAAGTATCCCTTGCCAAGTATAGATTAATTTTTTGACCAATTAAGGAGTGATACAATATTCTCCAAGATTGACTTGAGGTCTGGATACCATCAGGTTCAAATTAAAGATAAAGACATCCACAAGACAACCTTTAGGACAAGATATGGTCACTATGTATTTGTGGTGGTTCCATTTGGGTTTACCAATGCACCAACCACTTTCAAGTACTTAATGAATAACGTATTCAAAAAGTTCTTGGATAAGTTTGTGTTGGTTTCATTGATGATATCCTAATTTATTCCAAGAATAGGGAATATCATGAAGAACAGCTCAAGGTAGTACTCCAAGTGCTAAGAGAACATCATCTCTATGCTAAGCTTAGTAAGTGTGACTTTTTCCAGAAACTGTTAGGATATTTAGACACTTAGGAGTTAGTTAAGATATACTTGGTCTAATGTGTCATTAGGTAAAAGTTTGTTTCTTAGTTTGTTTCTTTAGTATGAATTAGTATGCATTTGTAGTTGGGAAATCCGACAGTCATGATATGTTCCCGACATAGAGTGATCCAACAATTCATACTCTCCTCAATCTTAATGGCCATTGATCTGTGGCTTAACACCCGATTGTTCCATGATCTATATTTAAAAAGCATGGAGGTTCATTTGTCAATGATCGATTGTGAGAAAATATCTCTATAATATTTTTCTTTTGCATTAATAAACTTCTCCAAGTGGTTGCATTGGTTGGGGTCATGGATGTTTCCCCGTAGGGGTTTTACCACGTGAAACCATCGGTGTGTTGATCTTTGATATGGTTATGTGAGTGGTTACTGAAGGTGTTCATCCTCTGTTGGAAGACCTGTGTTTTTGAACATGGTATTAGATCATGTTTGAAGACCCGCTCCTGTTGTAGATCGAGATCATGAAGCCAGTTGCCTCATCTCCATTTTCTATCATTTTCATACATTTATGGGATGATAGAACTATTCCATTGCATCTGGAGCACTCGTTTCAGTCATGAACACTTTTCATTTCACTTGAAAAGGTTTTTGTTTTCCCAATATACAACCATTACAGTCATATCCAGAGGTATAAAGCTTGAATACACATTTTTGAATTTTTTGCAGAGCAGTAGTTTGGTTTTATTTTGGTTTTGTATTATTTATTTTCGGGTTGCTACTCTTTTATATCTACATATGATCTTTTCCCTGCACCCTGTGCGATCTCAGAAAATCAGAAACAGATAGGAAAATGTGCATCTTCCGGGTAAGCTAACCAAGATCTAACCCTTGTTGTCATCGAGAAGAGAATTGTTTTTCTTGTGTGAAAAGAGTTTTTGTTTTCACAACAACAACAACAACAATCCTCTTCCTAAAAAATACAATATGTTTTTCTAGACCATTTGGTTAAAATTTTCCTTATTAAGTAAGAGGTCTTGAGTTCAAGTCTCTCTTTTGTTACTTTTTTTGAAAAATTGCATGCTCAAATTGTAAAGTGTATTTCACTTCAAGTATAAAAGTGAATCACTATAAGTAGCTTTAATATTTTATTTTAGAGTTGTTTATTTTTCATGCAACTTTTCTTTTATAAAGTAACTTCATTGTAAAAGTGATCCCCACTTCTCTTTATAATAGTGGGTCACTTCAGAAAGAAACTTACACTATCACGTGGTCATTTGGTTACCGTTTATGCATTTTTTAAAAGGAGCATAACTCTCACATCCGAAGTCCGTTTTTAGTGTCGATTTTTTTAAAACCACATAAATTTTCAAGATATTTCCAGTTAGATCATCAGTTTCAGTTTTTAAATATATATTATCTACATAATTAATATGGCTTCTACAAGTAATTTCTTACTTACCAGCACCAACTACTTCCAATCGAAATCATGGAGGATTTATTAAGAAGTAAAGGCTTGTACTAGATTACCTTGGGAAAGGAAACAACACCCAATGATGCTGATAAGAAATCCAAATGGGATAGTAGGAATGAAGAAGCACATGGATTAATCAGAATGTCCATCTCTCCTGATTTAAGGTTTCATCTTCAATCGATTTATAAACCTAAAGAAGCTTGGGAAAAGATTAAATCTGTGTTTGGAAAACACAATATTATTCGGGCAAAACAGTTAGAAAATCAAGTGTTGACTTTAAGTCCAAATGATTTTTCTTGCATTGAAGACTATCTATCTAAGTTTAAAACACTCGAAAATTTATGTGAAGAATGAAAGATAAAGATAGAACAATATCGTTGCATTTATATTATTCTTTCTAAGCTAGGTAGTGCATATTTTGTGTTTTTATATACCTTTTATTCCATGCAAGAGGATCTAGGGAAAACTTATCAAAAACCCAGTCTTGAGAACTCTTTTGATGCTTTGATTAGAGAAAAAGATAATCTTGTACAACTTGGAGTGATCAACACTGCAGGTACCTCCAACAAAGCCTTAATTGTCCATCAGAAAGATAAACCCAAGAATCCCAAGAAGCAACATCTTCGCCAAAACACCAAGCAATATAAGGGTCCCAAACCCACTCATACAACTTTTTCTCCTAATGGTGATAAAGGAGAAAAATATAAAATTAAGAAGACTAACATACATTGCAACTTTTGTGATAAAGAAGGTCATGATGAGTCCAAATGTTTCAAGAATATGGAAGCTTTAGAAGCAGTGATGAAGAAGCACAACATCGATATTGATTCTACTTCTTCTTCTTCTTCTCATGGACATGCACTTTTTGCTTCTAGTTTCTCCTTCAATACAACTTCTACTTCTTCTTCTGATGAGTGACTTATTGATTATGGAGCATCTTATCATATGGCTAAGGATAGAGACATATTTTCTTCTTTAAATGAATGTAACACCAAGAAAATTTTTGTTGGTGATGATAGATCTCTTAGTGTTGAAGGATATGGAATAGTTCAAGTAGAAAATGGTCATTTCAATGATGTATTATGTGTTCCAAGTCTTTCTTGTAACCTTTTATTAGTATATAAAATCACTCATTTAGGTGAAGGTAAAACCGTAGAGTTTTCACCTCACCAAGTTGTAATCAAGGATCTAAAAGATCCTAATCATGTTATTGCAACTGTAATTGTTGATGATATTACTAGGTTGTACAAGTTTGACAACTTTGGTTCATCATCTTTTTCATCAGTTTTTGTTGCTCATAGCGATGACTTGAGAAAACTTTGGCATGAATGGTTTGGTCATCTAAACTATTTCTCATTGCAACAATTATGTAATCAATATATGGTGACTCGTCTTCCTCTTGTTTCATGCAGAGATGGTGTTTTTGTCAGTTGTGTTCTCGAGAAACATCATGGGGACAGTTTTGACAAGTGTGCCTCTTGGCATGCCTCGCATCTTTTGCAGCCTGCTCACAATGATTTGTGTGGTCCACTTTCTTCTTATTTTTCTGGGTGCAAGTATTTCTTAACTTTCATTGATGATTTTTCCAGACGTACTTGGGTTTCCTTCTTAAAAGTTAAGAGAGAAGTTTTTGACAAGTTTTTGGCCTACAAGGCCCTTGTAGAAAAGCAATATGGACATCAAATTCAAAGGTTAAGAACAAATAATGGAGGTGAATATGTGAACAATAATTTTACAAGTTATTTCACTACATAGAGAATCCAAATGAAACACACTATTCCATATACACCACAACAAAATGGTGTTGCTGAGAGAAAGAACTGCACATTAAAATAAATGGCTAATTGTATGATCCAATCTAAGGGATTAAGTCTAAAGTATTGGGCAGAAGCCATAAACTATGCAAATTACATAGTAAATCACACTCACACAAAGGATCTTAAAAATATAACATCAAAAGAATCTTGGACTAAAACTAAACCAAATGTAAGTCACTTCCATTTATTTGGCAGTATAGCATGGGCTCACATTTCTGATGAGAAAAGGAAAGTATTGCAGCCTAAAAGTGAGAAGTGTATATTTTTTGGTTATTTTGAATATGTCAAAGGTTATAGAATTCTCCAAACACAATGTAATGAAATTATTATTAGAAGAGATGTTAAATTTGATGAAAATATCTTGGCCTGCGAGCCTAATTCGAAGTTTATGCCTTCTTTGACATGTGAGCCTAATTCGACGGTTATTCCTTATTTGGCCTGTGATCCATATTCGACGTTTGTTCCTTCTTCTATTATGGTTTCTTCTTCAAATGATGACAGTGAGGATGAAAATCCACCTTCTCCTGCTCAACTTCTTCTAGATGAGTCATTTGTACCTGAATCAGCACTATCTCCACCGCTTCCTAGATGAGTCTGTTCAACATGAGAAGAAGCTAGTCATCTTGTCAATGATCCTTTAGATCAGTGTTGGAAACGTTCACAGTTCCAGTGAGCCTTTTCTCTTTTGGATAAGGTTTCATAAACTCATGATCCGGAGACATTTGCAAAATCTTGGTCATCCATATTGGGATACAATAATGAATGAAGAGTATCGTTCTTTAATGGAAATGATACTTGGGATCTTGTACCTTTTCCAAAAGGAAGAAAACTTGTCAGATGTAAATGGGTCTACATAACTAAGTATGGATCAAATGGAAGTGTTGAAAGACACAAGGCTTGGTTAGTTGCCAAAGGATTTTCCCAATTTGAAGGAATTGACTATAATGAAACCTTTGCACCTGTAGCCAAAATGAATTCCATCCACCTTGTTCTTTCCCTTTCTACCTCACATAAATGGGAGGTCCATCAGATGGATGTTAAATCCAAATTCTTTCACGGATATTTGCAAGAAGAAATCTACATGGAACAACCTCGTGGCAATTTCCAGAATGACTCTAGCCTTGTTTGTTTCCTTAAGAAATGTCTTTATGGTCTCAAGCAAGATCCTTGAGCTTGGTATGCCAAAATGGACATCTTTCTTATTCCCACTAGATTCTCTAGATTCCATTTTGATCCTAATGTCTATACCAAGAAAGTAGGAAGCCATCTCATAATCCTTGTCCTTTATGTTGATGACCTTATCCTTACTAGTAGTGACTCAAAACTTTTCAACCATTTGAAAACCAGCCTTAAGAAGAAATTTGAAATGACATACTTAGGATTTTTGCACTATTTCCTTGGCCTCCATGTTTTGCAAACCAATGGAGGAATTTTTCTTTCCCAATCTAAGTATGCTTGTGACCTTCTTCGTCGCTTTCACATGGATGATTGTAAACCATCCCCTTTTCCCTTCTAGTCTAGAATCAATATTATTGCCACCTGAACTTCTCCAAAAGTTGATGCCACCCTATATCGTTAGTTAGTTGGTAGCCTCTTATACTTGACTCATACCCATCCTGATATTTCCTTTGATGTTGGTCTTGTTTCCTGGTATATGCAAACACCCCATGAAAGCCATTGGAAAGAAACTAAAAGGATAGTTCGCTATGTTCATGGTATAGTTCAGAGGGGACTCCTTTATTGGTTGGTTTCACATATTTAGATTGGGCCGATGAACCTGGTGAACAAAAGTCTACTACAGGTTATGTTTTCAGCCTTGGTTCAAAACCTGCCACTTGGGCCTATAAGAAACAACAGGCTATTGCACTTTCTTCAGCAGAAGCAGAGTACTGAGAAACCGTAAATGAAAGTCAGGAAGCCTTGTGGCTTTGACATATCCTTTCAGAGTTTGGGTTCAATCAACAACATCTGACCAACCTTTGGTGTGACAACCAGAGTTCCATCAAACTCACCAAATACCTAGTTCAACATCAGTGCATCAAGCACATCGAGATACACATGCACTTCATCAAAAATCTCATTCATGATCAAGTTATTGAAGTGCTCTTTTTTTCTACAGGAGATCAAGTTGCAGACATTTTCACAAAGTTTCTTACATAAGTAAAGTTTTCTAAACTTCGATCTATGTTAGGAGTTCAGTAAGTTGTCATTAAGGGGGGATAGGCTCTAATGCCTCCTTCCTTCTTCTATTGTGTCAAAATTGTAAATCCCTCAATCCTATCCCAAGTTGTTCTTAAGGGGGGATGTTAGGATATTTAGACACTTAGGAGTTAGTTAAGATCTACTTGGTCTAATGTGTCGTTAGGTAAAACTGTGCTTCTTTAGTATGGATTAGTATGCATTTGTAGTTAGGAAATCCAATGGTCACGATATGTTCCCAACATAGAGTGATCTGATGGTTCATACTCTCCTCGATCTTAACAGCCATTGATCCATGTCTTAGCACCTGATTGGTCCATGATCTCTATTTAAAGAGCATGGAGGGTCATTTGTCAATGATCAATTGTGAGAAACTCTCTTGTAAAATCTCTTTGCAATCTTTTTCTTTAACAAGTCTGTTACTTAGGCCATGTTATATCTGAAGAAGGAGTGACAGTTTATCCTGACAAGATTAAAGCCATCATGGATTGGCCTACCCCAAAGGATGTATATGATATCAGATCCTTTATGGGCCTGGAAGGATACTATAATAGATTCATAAAATAATTCTCCAAGATTGGTTGCCCAATCACCTCCGTTCATAAAAAGGGGGTTAACTTCATTTGGACATCAGAGTCTGAGGAAATATTTCAAGAGTTGAAATACCTTCTAGCCACTGTGCATGTACTGAAGATTGCAGATCCAAACAAAGACTTCCTCGTGTGTACATATTTCTGCAAGGAAGGGCTCAGAGGAGTCCTTATGCAATAATGACATGTGATTTGCTACGAATCTAGAAAATTGAATGAGCATGAAATCAATTATGTGACCCACAATATGGAATTGGATACCATAGTGAATTCTTTAAAGATGTGGAGGCATTACCTCTTCGGAAGGATATCTTTACTTATGACAGACCATAGTGGGTTGAGTTATTTGTTTGATCAACCAAAACTCAATGCGAGACAAGCTAGGCAGATGGATCTCCTTAGTGAGTTTGATTTTGAAATCAAACATATCAAAGGAAAGGTGCATATGGTGGTTTATTCCCTTAGTATAAGTATGAAGGTGGTTCACTTGGAAGTTGTAAGCACCAATGAATTAGACATCAAAGAGAGAGTAAAAAATGCATAAGAAATAGATGCATTTTTCAAGACCGTGACATCATGCCTAAAGAAAGATCCCACAGGGTTGAAGTATGAAGGTTATCAGATGCTTAAAGATGACTTGTTGACTTACAAGGAAACATTATAGATTCCAAATTGTGACAACTTGAAGAGGTTCATAATGGATGGACTACACAAAATACCATATATTGGTCATCCTCGTTATCATAAAATGATCACAACCACTAGGAAAATGTTTTATTGGCCAACACTGAAGAAGGGAATAGCTGATTACTTAGCCAAATGTCTAGAATGTCAAAAAGTCAAGGCAAAGCACTGACACCCAGCAGGTTTGTTGCATCCCCTACCAATTCTTGAATGGAAGTGGGAAACCATATCCATGGATTTCATCACAGGATTACCAATATCAACCAAATAGAATGATGTCATCATGGTAGTTGTGGAAAAACTGAGAAAAGATGCTCACTTGATATCTTTCAAATCAAATTGCAAGGAAATATATATTTCCAACATCTTCATGAAAGCGATAATCATACTACATGGCACGCCTAAGGAGATTATATCCGACAGAGATACAAAATTTACTTCAAACTTTTGGAAATCTTTGTTTGTTGGTTTTGAAACAAAATTGATCTTTAGTACAGCCTATCATCCTCATACTAATGGGAATACACAGAGGGTAAACCAAGTATTAGAAGACATGTTGAGGATGCATGTAATGCATCGACCCAAGAAATGGGAGGACTAACTATCATTAGTAGAATTTTCTTACAACAAAGGCTATCAAGAGTCATTAAAAATTATTCCTTTTGAATCCCTTTATGAAAGGAAATGCAACATTCCAGTCAACTAGAACAACCCAGTAGATAGAGTTACTATCGGGCCAAATATGCTAAAGGAAATGGAACAATAAGTGATTCAGATCATGCAAAAGATGAAGATAGCCCAGGATAGATAGAAGAGCCACGCAGACCTGAAAAGGAATCCTAGAGAATTCAAGGTAGGAGATCATGTGTATATCTGAGTTAGAACTAGGAAAACCTCCTTGAGGATGGGAGATTGTGCCAAGATAGAACCTCGGTATTGTGGACCCTTTGAATTTTTTGATAGAGTGGGACCAGTAGCCTATCATCTAGCACTTCGTCCCACAGTGAAAGAACATAATTGTTTCCATGTTTCTTTATTAAAAAAATATGTACATGATTCTAATCATATTATTGACTTGTTTGTGATTTAGGTGGAACTCAAGGGAGAGTTCTTACCAGAACCTCAATTCATAATAGACAGGAAGGAAACCCCACTCAAGAATTGAACCATTGCACATGTCAAGCTGTAGTGGAAACACTTTGGCCCAGATGAGGCTACATGGGAAATGGAGGATTCCATGAGATAGGCCTATCCGTTTTTGTTTACTTCTGTACATACTGAGCACATTAGCAGGTAGAAAATTGAGGATGATGTTCCTTTAAGGGGGAGAGGATTGTAATACCTAGGTTTCCCCTAGTTTATAAATATAACTATAACTATCCAAGAGACTATGGTGGACTAAATATGTGTGAAGGTTTGATTTGATGAACCCTTGTATAAAAGGGTCAATGTATGAATTTCTATTATTAATACAATTTTAATATGTTTTGAACAACTACTGAAAGGGGGGAAGTTTTCCAAGATAGACCATGGATGATATGAAAGAGAGGGTTAGGGAAACCAAGTATGGTTGATATGACCCTCACCAGACCAGTACCTACTGGGTGTAATTGTTCAACATTCCTTTGACCCATAAATGAATTACCAATCAGGCTAGTGGTTGGAAGGCCATTGTCAATAGTTAATGAGGAGATGGGGCAGGATACCCATAGGTAAGGCTTCGAGGCATAACCATGAATTTGGATTCATACCCACACAAACTTGTTGAGGAAGGAAACAAATGAGGTAATTCAGGGACAGAGACAGATCTGTGAGATATCGAAGTAGAGGAAACATTCTCCCGAGAAGAGCAGCGAGACAGACTTAAACACTAAAGTCGAGAGGGAAAAGCTGAGTAGCAAGCTCGATTTGGATGTAATAAGACATGGGAAGGGTTGTACTACAAGTTGAAAAATGAGGCTGATGAGTGACTGAGGGAGTACTCGTGTAGAACTCCTTGCTTGGAGTAGAGAAAACCAGTTGCCAAGTTTTTGTGGGAGAAGGAGAGTAACCTTTATCCATGATTGTTGTGGAGTAAAGAGAAAGAATATCTCTCAGAGAACCATGGTCTAGCTTGGGGGTGTCTAGTGGTAAATCTAGTAGGAGTGGTTGTGGCTATGATTGGGAGGAAACGAGCACCCATTTCAGTAGTTGCTTCACATTTTCTAGTTCTTATAAGTATTTTCATACTCTGTGTATTATCTTGGGTATGATGATGAAAATGGTTGTTTTTATAATTTAGTATTGCTTCATTTGAATAGTTATTAGGAGGGCTATTTTATTTCTATTAAATACTATATTTCATGGCTTTCAATTTATCTCAGTTTTTTTTCTAGACAGTTATGAGATGTGAGTCCACAGGAGGTTCGGGGTAGTATCGATTGAAATATCTAATTCCTGCCAATCCCTTGAAGTATACCTTAGTGGGAATGGAAAATTCTGAATTCTATTGAAAAAGGTAAATTTTCCCTTAGACAATACACCCAACTAATCGAGGGCTCGTGCCCATGTCCTTAACCCAATTACAACTAAAGGATTATCACTTAGCCCCTAGAATTTCCAAAGCATCCAAGTGACCGGAGTCTGGGAACCCTGTGCTAGTCCACAAGGGGCTAGCTCTTTGGCTTCGAGACTTTGGGAGTTGTGATTCCATAATCCTCGAAAATAGTCGAAGGCCAAAATCACAAATCAATGAGGGTCGTCGATATGGAGATATGGTGTAGGCCTCTCCCAATGGTTAGATTAGATGTAGGAGGGGAAGCGTTAAGCACTTTGGAAAAATGATACTTTGGGATAATAGGAATAACCTAACGCCAAAACTCTTGAATTTCGAAGACGCATAGGAAATCGAGACTATTTAAACTGGAGGGACACATGCCCTCATATCCACTGTGAATCGAAAGTTCGGGTATTCGACAACATAGGGATGTGTGAGTTTCCTTGGAGTCTCTGTAAGTCAAAGTAAATACTGGTTTTGGAATTTAGGTACACATGGCGATAGATACAATGTGGTCTGGAGGGAAATTCGAGAGATACATTATGAACCTCCCTCCAATGGCCGAACCTCCCCTCGAAGGACAAACTTCAGAAGTAACGTGGACCATCAATCCTCGGATCCTTTGAGATCCCTCTCAACTGTCGATCTAAGAACAATTGGGAACATGTTGTAGAGTGACACGTGGACCCTACCTGTCCCATTTCCAAGGTTGTCCATCGAATTAGAGTCGTCGGGTGAGGGGACACGTAGTAAGTGAACCCATAGTCTAGGGACATAGCATTCTAGAGGAACTTTACCAAGAACCTACGAATATGAAAACCTTTGAAGATGCAAACACTGAAACAAATCTTAGTCATTGGTAGGTTGAGGACACTTGGCACCAGATTAGGGATTTTGGAGACTTAGCTCTTCGGGGAACTTGCAACATGAGGAGCTGACAACCTCCAAAGTTTGGAGCTATCGCAGTAACCAAAACCGTTGGATGAACGGGTGCATGGAAAATGATCTCGTGGTCTGGAGACTTAGTACTCCAGAGGATTTTGGCAGAGGGTTTTCAAGGTGTGAAAATCGTCGAAGTCACTAACGCTGAAGTAAACCTCGATTGTTGGTTGAAGAGGACACATGGCGTAAGATTTGAGAGTCTGGAGAATTATCTCTTTGGGGGATTTTCATCAAGAGGGTTTGGCAAGCACCAAATCTTGGAGTTGTGAAGTGACGAGAACCATAGATCCATGGATATACAAGGAATATTGTGGACCATTATATTGATGGACCAAGTAGTTATCCATCTAGGAGAATGTGGCTTCATGACATGATTCAATATGACATGGACTTGCTTTACGCATGCTACGTGTCACCCAATTTTGGATGATTCACATACCCATTGTGTATTTTAGAGTATGACATGTGTCACTCCTATCAAGGATACGTATCACCCCTTGAATCTCATCGCGTGTCAGTTCCTGGTTTGTGACCACCTAGCCAACGTGGATGGTGACGTATGCGAGACTCCAGGAGTTTGAGTAACTTTGGGAGTTCAGGGATTTGGGGACATGTTATAATTTAGGAACTACCAACACCAAATGTCGAACATTGATCATCGAAGGGCCAAGGCCACGTGGAAATATATCGAGAGTTTGGAAGTTTTTCATAGTGTGGTGTTGAGCGATCAACACACCCTAAAATCTTTTGAACATTTTTCTCTTTTGGGTACCACTTGTTTACTTGTTTCTTTTTAGAAATTGAGTTTGTTGTGTATGGGTCTCTAAGTTTTTTTTCCATGGACCTGTTGAATTGAATTTTTTTCTCTAAAAAAAGGAACTTGGCATTCCAACTAAGAATTCAGAGCTAAAATTGTGACCCACGCACTTGTTTTTGGCATCAGCTAAATCCGAGTAGTAAAATGACCACGTAGCAATGATAATCGTTGATGTATCCTATCGGCATCGGAGAAATATGAGAGGGGAAAACATTGACGTGGGCCATAAAAAACCTTTGATAACTAATTATTTATGCATTGTTTGGGGACGGTGAAATACCAAATATTTAAATCGTGGAAATTTTCGTCTTGACATATTGTTGATCACCGATCACTGATGCATGTTTGACATTGGAAAGTTTTGAGGGGGGTGATTTGGGAAATTTTTTTTAAACATATCGTCGATCGTCGATCCCCGATACTTCTTTGGCATCAGTGAGGTAGGACCTATTTTTCAAAGTGCGTATCTAATGAAAATCCCCGATTCTGAATAAACTCTTAAGCAAAGGGGCGAAAATTCAAACGCCATGTGTCTTTGCCATGTAGGAATTTTGTACGGCCTAGTTTCATCCCAAGTCACCTTAGATTTACCCATGTCCTAGTCACACTTCTAGGTCATCTTTTTCAAATCAGTGATGTACGGCTAGATGGATTGGTATCGGAGATTTTGATAAGATATATCAATGAACATTGTCTAAGAAAAATGTCGACCCCCCGATCTTCTCATTAAACTAGAAAAATGATGGGACTTCTTCAATAGAAAATAAGATCAGATTCTGTCATTTAATAAGCCAATTAATGTTTATCTATGCATACATTGTTGCCCCATGCGTCAAACAAATAACAGGAATTTGAAATTGTCGATAACCACAACGTATGTCTCTCCTGCGCCGCCAGCCTACAACCACATTTAATCCCAATCATAATGAGGATCTTGGTGATTATGTAAAACTACATTTATGCACTGAATTGAAGAACTAATGTGACAAAGTAAGTATTATATGTGTTTAAAGTTACTAAGACAGTTTTGAACCCTAACATTGTACTCACAAATTTTCTCATTCTCAGAGTAGTCAAAGGAGCGAAAAGAGCGTGTCAAGAGTTGCACTCAATTCTCATAATTTCAAAACCAAGTTAATCTAGTGTGAAGAAGAGGTATGTATTTATTTTATCATTTCAGTGGTCTCATTTTATTTATATGTCAGTATCCTCTCTACAAGATGATGTTTAACTCTTCTCTCTCTGCAAGACGATGTTTAACTATGCTCTCTCTATAGGAAAATGCCTCCAAGGAAGCCAACGAACAGATTCTCACTAAGGGCACCAATGTTGAAGGAAGAAAAGGTTGGTGAAGGATATTTTCCCGACACTGCAAGGTAGTTGGATTTTGTTGCTAAAGAGGAACTGATCATTTGAACATCTACTACGAAGGCATATTCCTAGCCCCTGGCATTTTACGACATAGAGGCGAGAACTGGGTAAAAAATAATTCTCTCGCAGTGGGGATATTTGTTCAACATGATTAATGAGGAAGATTACTAATAATTTATTCCCCACTTCAACTCGGATGTAAGAACACTCAACGACCAGGTTTTTTCGAATATCCGATAGTCATGCTTGCATATGGTAGCTTGTCTAATGTCGGTCTTGCCCTATATTGAGATCTTGGGTTGGATAATCGATCATATAGACTCAATGAAGTGCTTGGTCAAATATGAGAATGGTGGATGCGTCATTTTTTTATCCCGGCGGAGGTCCATAAATACTATAATCTCAAGGACCTGGAGGATCAGTTAAACACAGATTCCATAATGAAATTATATGATTTCCATCACACTAGTATATTGATGTACTCCTGGTGGAAGGAAGACAAAACATTCACAAACCGGAGCAACGATGGGAATGGGAAAACAAATCTAAAGGAGTCATACATCTATTTAATGGATCTAATATGTCGATTGTACGGTGAGAGGGATTGTGCTAAGTTTTAGGAGGCATCGATTCCCCTGGCATACACTTTGGCCATCTCTAGGAGTAGTTTCAACTGGGGAACAATCATTTCTAAACAATTGAGCATCAACATAGTGCAGGCCCAAACACAAAAGGCAGGAGAAGCACCCACTTTTCACATGGCATCGTACCTATTGGACGCAATATGCATAAGGGATGTCTTTGCAAGAATGAATATGAGTTTTCATGTCATCAAGCTACCTGTACATTTCTACTTCATAATTCTATGGGAAAACAGGTACAAAAAGTCCTATGCTCTCATCTGCGATGAATTTATAGATCGGGTTTATTTTATTATTTTTATGAGAGCATTCCCAAGACTTTCGACAACAACCAAGAAAATTATATCAAAGGTAGGCCATTGGTACCTAGAAGAAAATAGTAATTATATCATGAAGTTTGGGGCTACCGATGCACCACATCTACTCCCCACTCACGTCCCAAACCGGCTCATCATGGGAGAAATATGTTACCAAACCATATTGTAGAGCTATAATGCCACTCTGGTTAAAGACAAGAAACGAGTGTTCATACCTTATATTTTCCATGTAGGGTTTTACATAGTGAAGGATACTATGCAAGATAAACAATAGGGTTTGATTAAGATAGAATGCAGATTCCCAACACGCCAATTTCACAAAAATGACCCTAGAGGCCTAGTACATCAACATGTGTCACAAGTCTCTTCCTAATAGCCATATGCACATGATAAGTTTGAATATGAGATCTTTACATAATGTTATCAGGACTAGGAGGAGGTGCTACAAAGAAGAGCTAACCCAAATATGACTAGGTTTAAAGTTATGAGTATGGATGAGAAAGTCATAACGATAGAACATATGGCTCAAGAATCCATCAAGATTAGGTAAGAAAATAGAGTAGTAGAATCCACAGAGGCAAAGAGGAGGGGGATGTTGTTTTTATAATAATCCCAAAGAGTCATGTAAAGGTTAGAAAATGATCCCCAACTATTAGAATCTATAAGGATCACCCTGTATGACCTGATCAACATCAGAGAGGAGCTAAATGGCTCAAAATTAGCCCCACTGGAGGAAACCACCGATCCAGAAAACCCCATTGTTCCATCACCACGGGCCAGATCACCAGTGGCTATTCCAACCCAGTAAGAGATCTAAGAACACCAGTGGCTATTCCAACCCAGTAAGAGATCTAAGAACACCAGGTGAAACTGGTGTTCCTAACATCCTCTTTGATCTGATTACCATCTATGATGATGAAGAGAGATAAGAGGTCTCACTTATAACTCCAGTACGAATCATAGAGGAGAAAGAACCAGGGGAAAAATTTGTTCCAACCTTCGATGCTTCGATTATAAACCCTCGGTAGGGAGACCATGAGGTTGAGAGTATCCTAGAAACTGAATTTCTCGACCTATCTGGGACCCCGAAAGAGAGCTACATGGATGATCTAGGCTCTGGTGAACAAGAAGAGGAATTGTAGCAACTAGAGATTGACACCTCAAGAGTCTATCACCAAGTTAGTGTTGATCCTATGACTGTTTCTCCATTTAAGGTCGATACTCCACCAACCGACGAACAATAGCCAAGGTTTAATCCATTGGAACATACAAAAGTTTCCTCTATAAAAGAAGTACAAGATCCAAGCCTAGAAAAAATATATACAACAAGAAGCCTGGGAAACACTCTAACCTGGGGAGACCAAAATATCTGTAAGCCCATGGATGAGGTCACCAATATACAGGCGATTGCACATGACAGAAAGAGAAAATCAATAATGAGGAGGAAAACCAAGAAAAGGAGGCTCGTGCTCGATAGTGTGATTCTCATCACCACAGAAGAAAGTTGCTTAGCACAGAAAATGTGAAGAAAACTGAGCTAATCGATGTAGCGATGGATATAATTGATGCCACACTAGATCGATAAAAATGAGAGGAAAAGGAAATATCCGTCGCAAAGAAGGATCTAGACCATCTGCGCCATCTGGAAAAATATTACCAGGACTCAACGCAAGCAACAGTTTTCCTGAAGAGTGAAATCCAAAGAGCATATGCACAATTCACGAGAGAAATACATCTCTTCATTACATGTGTAGCCTATTTTCAAGAAGACACTCTCATGGAAATGAAACCTTGTAAATACATGGAGAGATGGTATGAAAAGGCATAGCAGGATGAAGAACGAATCGATTCTATAAGTGTAGTAAAGAAGCGACGAGACACAAAGGAGCATGGCATCCAAGTGTTGATAAATAAAAGCATCTACTGAATTAGGAAGGAAGCCTAATATTGGGTAAGTATGGCCCAGGAACCTCATTGAAAGATATAGGAAAGGTGGGTCGAGTGTGAGAAAATTTGGGAGAAGATCAATCGAGAGATGAAAGACATTGGCCTTATAGAGTTCGGCTCATATGAATACTCTTTTGATTTGCATGATATAGTCAAATGACATGTAGAACATGAATCATCATGGGATGTGGATATTACATAGGTGGTGAGCATGATACCAGGTCAGGTAAAGAAGTTTATGGAACACCTTATCATGGCTCATGTTTTACTGTAGCATTTAAGTGCCAATATGATTAGATATAGAGAACATAAAATGGAGATAAAGGACACCCTCTCAGCCCTGATGGACCATCACAGATTCCCATATACTAACACATGCAAGGATTTCTTCATCAAGTGGTCGGAGTATGAGATGAATCATCCACTCTAGTAGAACCACTAGACGATCTCAAGATAACAAAGAGATCAAGCACCACATGTCCTTCTTTTGTTTTACTTAACACAAAATTTTAGTAGCTATTTTAAGTTAGTAATTCTTTATAAATAGGGGGATCGACCGTTTGGGAAGGGTTGATGGTTTTGGGGAAGGAATTTATTTTTTGACAATTGTAAAGAATTATTTATGAGCAAGTTTATTTAAGAATTTTTGTTTAGAACCAAAGACAAATTTTATTTTCCATCAACGATGTTATGTGATTGGAATGAGGAGGAACTACTTCCATATTTGAATTCAATAGTTGATGATGTAACGAAGAAGAGTTTTTGAATCTATTGATAAGCTATCTTTTTCAATACTTTAATAGTTCATTTGTTCTAATTGATGAAAAGCAAATCGTTGTGTTAATATGTGATTGATGGTAGAGCTAAGGAAACTATTTTTCTTGCACTTATCTTATTGCATGTGTATTTTCTTTCCATAATTGTATCTCAGTCAATGTTGAAATGCTAGCAAGTTAGCGTATTATTTCTAGACTTGTAATATGTGTGAATATTGTTGATTTCACGCTAGAGGACGAGGGTTATCCCAGGATCAACATTCTTCATTAGTTAATAATCCCCTCTATTAGTTGGTTTATACCATAACACCTTGCTTTTTCATACTCATCTAATAATAGAAAATAAAAAAGAGAAACGTTTAATCTAAAGGAGGAACTTTCATAAAAAGATATCTTGTCAATCACTAAGTAAATCCCATCGGTAAATTGGCTAGATCGAAAGATCTGGAGAACCATTCCACCCATCAAACACCGCAGAGTCTAATTGGGCCTATAAGGAGGGTTTGGTTCCTATTGTTGATTTAAAGGATCTCATACCCCTCAACATAATTGGTGCTAGAAGGAGGGCTTGAATGAATGAATGGCTAATGACATTGGTGATAATATATTTAGCATAGCCTACAGATTCAAAACAACCCACAAGCATGTCTAGTCAATCTCAAGACAACCCACATACATAGATTACTCCTAAAATGAGTAACTCACCTCAACACGAGGAAGTAGAAAACATATTCCCTGAAATACCTTACACTCTCCCCCATGAGGAGTTGAACCAGTTCAGAAGAATCACAAGAGCTTACACCCGAAATATGGGATCGTTACCCTTATCCCCGTTACTTCCTCATAGAAAAAAATTAAGAGGACTAGTTGTTGACACCCCTGACCAGGTTTTTGTTCACACAATAGAAGACCTGATATATTTTTCCCTCACTGAGATCGAACAACCCCTTAATCTGATCCCCAAAACACCAGTTGGTAACTACTTTGAACCTGACGATTTTGAATCTGACGAGGAAGGGTCTAACTCAGACTACTCATCTAATCAGATGGCATGGAGGATAATAATGAAAACAATGAAGAAATGAGAAATAAACCACAAAATATTCAATCATTGTTGGCCAGAGATGCTCTGGAAATCCCAAGACAGGTACATAACCTACCCCGACATCTGGAAAAGTTACTTCCCAAATTTGACCCTGAAGCTTTTGGATTTCTTGAAGAACATATTAAAAATTTCATAATTTCTATAAGACCGATGAACGTACAACATGAGGTTGTAGTGTGTAGGTTTTTTCCCTATACCTTTGAAAATTCATCCTCGAATTGGTATTTTAACTTGCCTGTTGGATCCATAACTAGTTGGACAAAGTTTCAAAAATATTTCTCAGACAAATTTTCAAAAGAAACGACCATAGGATATTTAATGTTTGAATTGTTTTCCACCACCATGAGTTCAAAAGGGAAGGTTAAATATTTCAATCAATGGTTTACCACTATCCTGAACAAATTTCAAACCAAAGTGAAACCTACTCAAGAGTTGCAGAATGAGGTATATGCTAATGCTCTCCCTGCTTCCATTTACATGTTTGTGAAAAGGGCTGCCAAACATACCCTAGCTGAAATTTTTTGATGAAGCCAAAACGATCGAATTCCAAATGAAAGGATGCAAAGAGGGCCAGGACTCACTAGTTAAGAAGGAATTTCAACCTCCAACTAGGAGAGGAGTTTTGTTGACTAGACCCTCGAGAAAAAAAAACAGAACAAGGTCCCAAAAAAGGAGGTGGGGACATAGAATACCTACAACAGATGATAAAGAAACTTTCGAATGAAATCGTAGACATGAAAAGAAGTGTTGAGGAAGGAAACCAAATTCAAAGGCCTTATAAACCCTTTTTTAAAATAAACCTTCCTTTCAAAGCAATTGAACCTCCCCCGACCAACTTAAACATCAACTTGGGTAATGTAGCATCTTACACTTTTTGTACATACCATCAAGAGAAAAATTCTAAAAGATATTTTCCCCAATGGGTGAAACATATGAATTTAATGGCCAATCAGTTCCCAAATAAAGTTTCTCTTACCGAACAATCAAGTGGCTCAGTAGTGAATATCCTTTATCTAGAATAAGTTGAGCCACCGGAAGAAACAACCATGTTGTTGTGGGATCCTGACTTGTCGATGCCTATCGACGATGTATTTGAGGTCCAGGAACCACCCGTTGAGGTTTTTTCTATACTAACATGAAGTACAGGTCAACTGGTCCCAAGTGATCACACCATTGTTCAATCCTCGAGAGGGAAACAAATAGTCATTCACTCGAAAGAATTGTTTGTATCCCAAAGAAATCATATAAACATACACACACTGGAAGCACTTAATATGGAATACAACATAATAGAAGACTTAAAGAAGTTGAAGGATAATGTGTCGGTCATGAACATGTGCAGGATTCTCCAACAAAATGATTTTATATTACATCCCTTAAATTAAATAGAAGCCCCTATAATGAGCACTAACCTAGGTGAGGTCCCATCTCCCATAGATTTAAAGAATAAACCAAAATTGAATTATTTCTCTTTAGAAAAAAGAGGAAATCCTTTGTCCCACCTTTCTTTTTAACATTTGAAGTCTTCAATAGAAACCTGCATAATTTCGTAGTTGATTTAGGGGCATCCTCCCATGTTAAGCCATTGTCAATTTGAAAGAAAATGAACACAATCCCACTCAAAAGTGATAAACAGATTATACAACTAGATAAGAATCAGGTAAAAATTTTTGGGGAACTTAAAGAAGTCATGATCAGAATGGATACATACTCAAAATTTGTTCAAGTAATTAGTCAACATTGGTTTGAGAAATTGAATGGATACTTTAGTACGGATTGGGCTCACCTATGGCTTCCATTAAAGGGACATAAAAACATGATTAGGATTGATAGGTAAATATATCTCAAACATGTTTTCACTGATTTAGAAGCTTTCAATGAACCCTCGTCGGTATATTTCCCCATGCAAGGAAACTACCCCTGCGATTATGATTTCGGTAATTTCTCCCTTGTCTCATCTGATGTTCCTCTCACTCAAAAATCTGAAATGACTTTTCAAGTGAATCTAGTGGAAACCATAGAATAAAGCATCTTTTGTCAGCAGCCTCTGTTGGGAACAACAGACAAGGAATGCAGAGATGACAAAATAACTAGGCCTGAAGAATTTGCTAAATTTTGCTCACAAGTTTGGACGTTGTATTTTGATGGGTCAAAATCAAAAGAAGGGTTGGGATAAGGATGTATTCTCATTGACCCAAAGGGGAAGCGTAATTTCCTATCTTTTAGACTAAAATTTGAATGCACCAATAACATTGTTGAGTATGAATCTCTAGTTCAGGGAATGAAGAAGGCCATAGACTTAAATATTAAAGAACTGAAAGTTTTTGGGTACTCTGAAATTATGGTTAAGTGAATAATACTATCCATTACAATTCACCCCACTTGAGAAATTACCAACAAGAGGTGCATAGACTAATAGAACATTTTGAGGCCTTCAATATTACCGTTTTTCCCATAACAAAGAATACTCTTTTTTATTCCTTAGCCACTGCAGCCTCAAGGCTATCCCATTTATAAAACTATGAAGCATCTAGATTCACTTTGGAACTACTCTACAAACCATCAATACCCAATAATATTTCTAATTGGAAGGTTTTTGAAGGAGATGAACAAATTGTAGATTTTCTAACTAATCAAGAGAATTTTAAATATTTGGCTATTAATGATGAGGTATTCCAAGAGAAACTGGTAGAAACCAATTTCCAAAAATAGAAGAAGGGAACATATCACTCTAATGATAAACCAAAGTTTCACACAATATCGAAAGGGGTAACCAGTTTGGAGAACCTTTTCGACTCGAGGGAAAGATTTAAAGGGTCAAAGAAAACAAAATCAGGGAGTTCATGTCCTATATACGAGACTATAAACCTAGGAACCCCAGGAAACCCTAAGAATGTAAATATAGGTAAAATAATGTCTAAAGAAGACAGGATAGATTATATCAAACATATTATACAATATCAAGATGTCTTTGCATGGTCCTACCAAGAATTGAAAACTTATGACACTCTCATTATCCAACACACAATCCCGTTAAAATATGGAGTAAAACCCTTCGAAAAAAATATCAAGAAGTACCATCCATATCTAGAATCCCTGATGTATCAAGAGCTAAAGAAATTGTTAGATGATAAGGTTATATTTCAAGTTAGACACTCTGCCTTCGTAGCCAATTTGGTTCCTGTCAAGAAAAGGTATGGGGAGATCCGTCTGTGCGTAGATTTCAGAAGCCTTAACATAGCATCATAAAAGGATAACTACCTAGTCCCACCCATGGAACAACTCTTGCAGACCGTGTCTTGATCTGAAATATTTTCCCTTCTAGATGGTTTCTCAGGTTATAACCAGGTCCTAGTTTCAGAGGAAGACCCATTGAAGACTACCTTCGAAACCAAGTGAGGAAATTTTGCTTATAAACGCATTCCCTTTGGGTTGATTAATGTAGGGGAAACCTTCAAAAGGGACATGGATCTAGCTTTTTGGGGATTGATTAACAAATTTGTAGAAGTATATTTGGATGACGTGACTGTGTATTCAAAGAGAAGAGCAGACCACATCCAACATCTAACCCAGATTTTTGAAAGGTGTAGGAAATATAGAATATATTTAAACCCTAAGAAAACTATCTTTGGTGTTGAGGAAAGGGAAACTTCTAGGTCATATTATATCTCAATAAGGGATTCGTATAGACCTCGAATGAATAAAGGAAATACATCATCTTCCCTTTCCCATAAAAAAAGGCTATGCAATCCTTCTTTGGGAACATTAACTTTGTGAGGAAGTTCATGCCCAATTTCGCTGAAACTTTCAAACCCTTACAAAAAATGATTCACAAGGATGAATATTTTAAGTGGGATGATGAGTGAAAATATGCCTTCAACAACATCAATATTTCAATCTCTCAAGATCCGGTGATGTGAAGTCCCGACTTTAGTAAAGATTGTTTCCTGTATACTTTCACCTCCAACCAGTCCTTAGCTACAGTATTGACCTAGAACGATGATGATAAAAATGAGGCACCAGTATCATTTATGAGCACTAATCTCGAAGGATCCAAATTGAACTATATTTCTATAGAAAAACATGCTTATGTGGTATACAAAGTAGTAAAACATTTCATATCTTACATCCTGAAAAATCACACCAAAGTCATCGTGCCTCATCCCACAATCCAATCCCTGTTCACTCAACATGAGATGGGAGAGAGAAGGGGAAATTGGATGGAAGTTGTCCAAGAATTTTATCTAGATATAAAACCTTCCAAATTAATTAAGGTACAAGGATTGTGTAAACTGGTCGTAGAATCCCAAGATCTAATAAATGAAGACCCCGGGTGGGAGAATGAATTAGCATTATGGTGCAGTGAATATTTATACATTCCCCCAAGGAAAGAATATTGGTATGGAAAATTGATTTAACTCCTACATCATGGGACTTTCCAAGAAAACCTAAGACCTGAGGAAATGAGATCTCTCCAGCTAAAATATGTGCAATATCGCCTTGTAAATTCAGTACTTTTTGCATAAATTATGATGGAGTACTTTTAAGATGTATCGAACATGAAGATGCAAAAAAGTCTATGAGGGAGCTCCATGATGGTCCTAGAGGTGGAAAATGTGCAAGAGATACCATAGCTCACAAAATATTAAGAGCCAATTATTACTGGCCTACTCTATTTAGGGATGCTCATAGATATGCTAGAAACTGTAAATCTTGTCAAATGAGCACTGGTAGAGAAAAGAGGGTAGTTGTCCCACTCCAACCAGTGACCATATTCATATCGTTCAAGAAATGGGGGATATATTTCATAGGGGAGATTAATATGAATTCTTCAAAACAACATAAATATATACTGACTGCTACAGATTATTTCACAAAATGGGTAGAGGCCATTCCTCTGACTCATGTGAATGAAAAGGTTGTAATCCAATTCATAGAACAACAGTTGATCAAAAGGTTTGGGATGCCTTACATCCTCATTTTTGACAATTCTTCCTACTTTTTTTCTACTCTATTAGCAGAGTTCGCTCTGAATAAAGGAATCATAATAATATATTCTGCAAACTACTACCCACAAGGAAATGGGGTGGTAGAATCAACTAATAAAAACCTAGAGAGGATCTTGAAGAAAATAATCGCACACAATCAGAAGAATTGGTATAACTTGCTTCATAATTCCTTATGGGAAGATAGAGTAACACCCAAGGAATCTATAGGAAACTATCCATACTTTCTAGTATACGGACAAGAAGCCATTCTCCCAAATGGGTTGTATCTTCCATCACTTCATCTTGCTCATGCGTCAAGAGGAAAATCCTCATAATTTGTTCAACAAAGAATTGATACCATCCTCATGCTTGAAGAGGAAAGACAAAAAGAAAAATCTAAGTTCACTGCTCATCAACAGATAGTTAAAAGATGGTTTGACAAGCATAAGGCCAAAGATAAGAGTTTTGAAGTAGGATAATTAGTCCTGAAATGGGATAGAGCGAATGAACCTAAGGGAAAACATTCAAAGTTTCAAAATGTATGAATTAAACCTTTCTATGTATCCAAGAAAATTGGGGCAGGCACGTATTCATTGAAAAATCTAAGGGGGGAACCTGAAACCCTCCCAGTGAATGGCCAAGTCCCAAAAAAACACTTCTGTTAAAAAAATGTATTTTTCATATTTCTTTTAGAATATATTTTGATTAGGATAAATGTGTAGGGTAGGGTAGGTTGATTGCAAATTATTTTTTATTTTTGTCTTTTCCTTTTCTTGGAATTTTCTTGTAACTAAGTTGTTTTTCATAAAGAAGTGGATGACTTTAATAAATATGGTGTAGAAAATTTTTCTCTGAACTTACGCTAACGTGAAACATAAGAAACACTAGGAAATTACAAATTTCTTAAAGGGGATATATATATTGTATTTGCAAAACAAAAAACCTTGGTAAGTGATGAAATATCCTCCTAGTGGTCTGGTAAAGCCAAAAGGGAAGGATGTCTAGTTGGAAAGGATCACATGTACCTCTAGACAAAGATATGAAGAATTTCACCTTAATAGTTTCATCTTGTAGATAAAAGACACCCTCCTCTTAAAATCACTCATGTAATTTATGCCATAAGTAAATCAATTATATTAAAATGATTCCAAATTCGGATAGAGTATGAAGATAACCCTGTCGGGGCTATGGACGCTCGTTGGCAGCGGAGCAAGGTCTGTGACATCGGGGTGAATCCGTTGGGGCTATGGACGTTCACTGGCAGCAGAGAAACACCATGGAAAGGGAATAATGATAACTAAAATGGCCTTGAGCCAATGAATTCTTTACTTGTCTATTATCAAAGAGGGGCATGGGTCATGGTAAAAAGGAGTGAAGGTGGGAAAAGGGTCAAACTCCATAGGCAGACCTTGATTCATGAACCCAAGAAGTTGTACTCACATGGATAGGAAATACTCTGATAGAATCAAAGTTAGTTAGATTCTCAACCAGCTTCTGAAAAAGATAAGCCCGGAGGAAGGAGCAGAGATTTTTTTTTCGCCCAAGAATCGTCATTTGTTGAGTGCTCAACACACCCTAAAATCTTTTGAATTTTTTTATCTTTTGGGTACCACTTGTTTACTTGTTTCTTTTTCTGAATTGAGTTCATTGTTTAGGGGTCATCAAGTTTTATTTCCATGGACCTCTTGAATTGAATTTTTTTTCTTAAAAAAAAAGGAACTTGGCATTCCAACTAAGAATTCTCAGCTAAAATTGTGACCCACACACTTATTTTTGGCATCGGCGAAATCCAAGCAGTAAAATTCCCACGTAGCAATGATAATCATCAATCCTCGATGTATCCCATTGACATCGATGAAATATGAGAGGGAATAACATTGACATGGGTCATGACAAAATTCCGATAACCGATTACTAATGCATTGTTTGAGGTCAGTGAAATCCAAAAGATTTAAATCGTGGAAATTTTTTCTTTGACACATCGTCGATCACCGATCACCGATGCATGTTCGGCATCGAAAAGTTTCGAGGGGGGAATTCAGGAACACTTGTTTAAACATATCGCTGATCTCCAATCCTAGATACTTCTTCGACATCAACGGGGTAGGAGTTTTTTTTCAAAGCGCATATCTAACGAAAATCCCCAATTTTGAATAAACTCTTAAGTGAAGGGGGCCAAATTCAAACGCCATGTGTATTTGTTGTGTAGCCATTTGGTATGGCCTAATTTCATCCCAAGTCACCTTAGATTTCCCCATGTCCTAGTCGCACTTCCAAGTCACATTTTCCACATCAGCATTGTACAGCCAGATGGATCGACATCGGATATTTTTCCAAGATATATCAACAAACATTGTCTAAGGAAATCGTCAACTCTCCTATTCGTTCGTTAAATTAGCATAATGATGGGATGTATTCAATGCAAAATAAGATTGGATTTTGTCATGTAATAGGTCAATTATTTTTTCTCTCTGCATACATTGATACCCCATGCATCGATTGAATAATGAGAACTTGAAAGTTCTGATGAACCACAACGTAGCCTTCTCCTGTGACATCAACCTACGACCACATTTTACCCTGAGCATAATGTGGATCTTGGTAACAGATTGTGTAAAACCGCATTTACACCTCGAATTGAAGAACTGATGCGACAAGGTAAGTATTCTCTATATTTAAAGTTACTAAGACAGTTTTGAACCCCAACATTCTGCACACAAATTTTACAATTCTCAGAGTAGTCAAAGGAGCGAAAGGATCATCTCAAGAGTTGCACTCATTTCTCATAATTTCAAAGCCAAGTTAAGCTAGTGTGAAGAAGAGGTATGTATTGATTTTATCATTTTAGTGGTCTCATTTTATTTATTTATCAGTATCCTCTCTGCAAGAGGGTGTTTAAATATTCTCTCTCTGTAGGAAAATACCTCTAAGGAAGCCAACGACCAAACCCTCACCAAGGGCCACAAAGTTGAAGGAAGAAGAGGTCGGTGAAGGATCTTCTCCCGACATTGCGAGGTAGTTGGATTTTTCTGCTAAAGCGGATTCAGTCATCAGAACTTCTACTAAGAAGGAATTTTCCTAGCCCCCTGTATTTGGCAACACAGAGGCAAGCACTGGGTCAAAAATAATGATCCTGCAATGGGGAGATTTATTCAACAAGATTAACTGGGAAGATTACCCAGAATTTATTCCCCATAACAACCTGTATGTAAGGACACTCGTCGACCAGGTTTTTCCTAACATCCAGTAGTCATGCATGCATATGGTAGCTTGTCGAACCCCGGTCTTGCCCTATATTGAGACCCTAGGGTGGATAATTGATCATACAAATGGAATGAAGTTCCTTCTCAATGATGAGAATGGTGGATTGGTCGGTGTTTTTCTCCTAACAGAGGTCCATAAATACTACAAGATTAGGGACTCAGAGGAGCGATTAAACACATATTTCATAGTGAAATTCTATGAGTTCCATGACACTAGCAGATTGATGGCCTCCTAGTGGAAGGAAGACAACAAATTCACAAACTGAAGAAACGGTTGGTACCGGACAACAAATCTAAAGGATCCATACATCTATTTAATGGCTCTAATCTGTTGATTGTAAGGTGAGAGGGATTGCACTAAGTTTTCAGAGGCATGGATTCCCTTCACATTCACCGTGGCCATCTCTAAGAGTATTTTTAACTGGGGAGAAATCATTTCTAAACAATTGAGCACCAATATATTGCAGGCCTAGACACCAAAGGATGGAGAAGAGCTCTCTTTTCACATGGCATCATACCTGCTAGATGTAATCTGCGTAAGGAATGACTTTGCAGGCATGAATATGAGATGGCATGTCACCGAGCTACATGTACATGTCTACTTTGACATTATGTGGGAAAACAGTTACAAATATCATATGCTCTCATCTGCGATGAATTTATAGCTCAGGTTTATTTTATTGTTTTTAAGAGAGAATGCCCAAGACTTTCCATAGTGGCCAAGAAAATGATCTCAAAGGTAGGACATTGATACCTAGAAGAAAACAATACTTATATCAAGGTGTTTGGGGATACCGATGCACCACATCTACTCCCTGCTTATATCCCATATTGGCTCATCATGGGAGAAATTTGTTACCAAACCATCCTACAGGGTTATAATGCCACTATGGTTAAAGACAAGAAATGAGTGTTCATACCCTATGGTTTCCATGTATGGTTTTACATAGTGAAGGATACTGCACAATATAAACAAGAGGATTTGAGCCAGCTGGAATACAAATTTCAAATAGGATGATGTCTCAAACATGACCCTAGAGGCCTAATACTTCAACATGCATCACAAGTCTCTTCCTGTTGTCCATACACACATGATAAGTTTGAAGATGAGATCTTTACGGAATGTGCTCAGGACTGGGAGGATGTATTATAGAGAAGAGATAACCCAAATATGGTTATTTTTAAATCTATGAGTATGGATGGGCAACTCAAAATGATAGAACAAATTCCTCAAGAATCCCTCAGGGTTAGAGAAGAAAAAAGATCAGTAGAATTCACATAGGCATAGAGGAGGGGGATGTTGTTGTTAGAAGAAGCCCAAAGAGTCATCCATAGGTTAATAAATGATCCCCAACTGTTAGAACCTATAAGGATCACCCCAACAATCAACATCAGAGAGGAGCTAAATGGCTCAGAATCAACCCCACTGGTGGAAACCATCGATCCATAAAACTCCAGAGTTATGTCACCACAGGCCATATCACCAGTGATTATTCAAGTCGAGTAGAATATTCCAAGAAAACCAGGTGAAATGGGTGTGCCTAATATCCTCTTTTATCTGATTACCATCTATGATGATGAAGAGATCTTGGAGGTATCACTTATAAATCCAACACCAATCACAGAGGAGAAAGAACTAGGGGAAAAATTTGCGCCAAACTTTGATTCTTTAACTCTAAACCCTCGACAGGATGACCATGAGGCCAAGGGTATACTAGACACTGAATTTCTTGACCTATCGGGAACCCTGAAATATAGATCTAGGGATGAGCTAGGCTCTAGTGAACAAGAAGAGGAATTGTAGCAACTAGAGATCAACACCTCAACAACCGATCACCAAGTTAGTGTTGAGCATGTGAATTTATCTCCTTTTAAGACTGATACTCAACCAGCCGATGAACACTAGCTGAAGCTCAAGCCATTGGAACATACAGAAGTTCCCCCTATCAAATGTGTACAAGAGTCGGTCCTAGAATAAATATATATGGAAGGAGGCATGGGAAAAACTTTGACCTGGGGAGACCAACAGATCCTTGAGCCCATGGATCAGGTCTTCGATATACAAGAGATTTATTATGACGAAAAGAGGAAATCTATAATGAGGAGGACAACCAAGAAAAGGAGGCTCATGCTGGATAGCATGATTCTCATCACCACAGAAGAAAGCTACTCAGCAAATAAAATGTGAAGACAACTAAGATAATTGACACATGGATGTCTATAATTGATGCCATGCTGGATAGAGAAAAATGAGATGAAAAGGAACTAGCCACCACAAATAAGGAGCTAGACCATATACGCCATCTGGAGAAATACTTCTAGGACTCAACGTAAGCAACAATTTTCCTTAAGAGTGAATTCTGAGAATCATATGCTCAATTCACGAGCAAAAGACATATCTTCATTGCATGTGTAGTCGATTTTCAAGAAGACACTCTCATGGAACTAGAAACCTATGAAGACATGGAGAGATGGTATTGTTGGCAGCCAACTCATTTTTATTATTACTATAAAAAACGCTGCCTACACCTCTTGTCTTCCAAACGACAAGTCATCGTCGCATTGTGCTTCTAGACATTTGTTTCATTTTCGCGACAATTGCAATTTGATTTCGATTTGATTTTTCACAAATGAAAGTGTGAAAACACCTCTCTCGTTGTCTGGACTGTCATCATCTTTTATTGATTTGCTGAAAGATACTTGACCATCGGTTTATCTCTTCTCTGCAAAAGGTTCTTGCAAACTATATCCATGCACTTTAATTGCGCAACTTGATTTCTTTATTAGAAGTGTTGAGTTATGAGTTATGTTTGA
>ML786636.1:488346-505028 GCA_009831015.1 Picea engelmannii | reverse complement strand
ATGGTATATTGTGGTGTATTGGTGTAACTCTTATACTATTGTTCATTTCTCATTGAATATAATTGAATGGTTTAATTATAAGTTGAAAAAGGTTTTAAATTGTACTTGATACTAATTCACCCCCCTCTTAGTATCAACACTTGCAAGATACCAGATATATAAAATATGCAGAACATAAATGAATTGCTAGAAATGACAGAATGACAGTAAAATATCCAGCATAATCTTCACAATACACATAAATGATATATGAAATAGCAACAAAAATAGCACTTTGATTCATATAGCAATGTTCACAGGCCTCTTCGAGGGGGAAACCTCCAGTCGAGCAATGCTCTGTTACAATAATCTCCCAGCTAGGGTTCTCATACCCTCACCTCTTATTTATACTAAATATGTCTATTAAGAGAAGCATCTAGAGGAAGATCCTTCTAGAAGCAGAATCTTCTATTAGGTCTTCTTACATCCACCTTATTCTATTTTATTGAAAGGCCTTATTAATATTGACCTTTATTACATCCGAATACATTGATCTACCTATGTGTGGGTTAGGACCTTAACAAAGAATGATGGAAAATATGATGGGAAAGATCATGGAAAAATATGGGAAAATGAACTAAGTCCCAACAATATGTATGCATGTCCCCAACTTGACACTTTTCATGTTAGGAACTACTTTGGTCCACTTGTCCCCAATGTTAGGACTTAGGATAAAATAGTTATCCATACCTTATGATTTAAGAAATATTAATATAATATTACTTTTTGGCTTAAGCTCCCTAGCTTAGCCCCTTTCCTTAACTTATCCCCTCCCTTTCCCTAACTAGTGGATTTTATTCCCCCTTCTCTTTTATCATGGTCGGTCTATGTGCAATGATGTATTTTATATTAATTATGAAACATATACAAAAATAGGCGCACTGGCCTTTAACATCAAGGCTCTTCGGCCTAGTCAAAACATAAGCATCCTAGATTATAATAACTGGCTCACTAGCCTATAAAACACAACATATACACAAAAGGCTCCCTAGCCTCAAAATCATGCGCACTTAAGTTGCTACACGTCGTATCTAGGAATGTGCACACTTAATCATTTTACTGCGTAGTACATGTGTGCACTATGCCATGAAAGGTGCATACACAAATGATATCAAAACAACTCACCAACTTAAATAAATTTGCATTTACATTTACAATTGGGTTCATCCTTAAGGATATTACAATCGCCTCCCCTTATTTATGCACTTTCCTTAGTGCATCATGTACCCATGTACAACAAAATTTCAAAAATCCTAAAAAAGATGCGGGTATTCTGCCCACATTGCATCCTCATGCTCCCAAGTAGCGTCCTCAGGACCGTACCAGGTCCATTGGACCTTTAAAATCCCTATGACTCGATTCCAAAGATGTTTGATTTTCTGGTCCAGAATGCACACAAGATGCACTTGAAAAGTGCCTTCTTGCACCACCTGAATCACATTCAAATCAATATCATGATTAGCATGAGGTATATATTTCTTTATCAATGATACATGGAATACATTATGAACAGACATAGATGCAGTCAATGCAATCATATAAGCTATTGGACCAATCCTCTCTAGGATTTCAAACGACCCACAATAGTGACTTGCCAACTTTGAACAATTTCCCAATTTTAGGGAACTTTTGTTGGCCTTTACTTTCAAAAATACATGATCTCCCACTTTAAATTCCCTGCGAGTTCTTCCCTTATCAACATATCTTTTCTTCCTGTCTTGGGCAGCCTTTAAATTTTGCTTTATTTTTATCATTTACTCCTCCATTTTCCTAAGAAAATTTTGCCCAACCACTGCTCTGTCTACTGGGTTATTCTAGCATACTGGTGCGTTGCACTTTCTGCCATAAAGTGCCTCAAATGGGCTCATCTTTAGAGATGCTTCGTACCCATTGTTATAAGCAAACTCTACCAAGTGTAGGTAGTCTTCCCATTTTTATGGTTTGTCCATCACATACATCCTCAACATATCTTCAATCACTTGATTCACTCTCTTTGTTTGCCCATCTGATTCTGGATGATAAGTTGTACTAAAATTAAAATTTGTTCCAAATCCATTAAACAATCCTTTCCAAAATTTTGAGGTAAATTTTGGATCTCTGTCAGACACAATTGTCTTGGGTATGCCATGTAATATAGTAATTTCCTTCATATAAACATCAACAATGTTGGCTTCCTTGTGAGTGAGCTTAACTGGAACAAAATGGGCAGCTTTAGTAAGCTTATCCACCACTACCATGATAGAATCATGTTGCTTGTTTGTTTTGGGAAGTTTGGTGATGAAATTCATTGTTACAACTTCCCATTTCCACTCAAGAATGGGTAATGGTTGTAGCAAACCAGTTGGGTGTCTATGCTCAGCCTTTACTTTTTGACATTCCAAACATCTGGCAATAAAATCAACAACCTTTTTCTTCAGGCTTGGCCAATAATATTGGCTCCTGAAATATGAAATAGTTTTCTGATATCCTGGGTCCCCAACATAAGGTACATTATTCCTTTCCCTTAATATCATATTTTTCAATTCTTGAGAATTTGGTACATAAATTCTTCCCTTGTACAAGAGAATTTCATCATTATCTAGCTTGTATTCTTCAATTTTCTGCTGCAAATTACCTTGCTATAATTTTGCCACTAAATCCTTGTAATGCAAATCTGATTTGCCATCCTCTGTAATTATGTATTTCAAATATGATTGGTACATGCTAATGGTTGTAGCATGCAATTCATGTACTCTTCTGCTGAGTGCATCAAACACTTCATTCTCTTTCCCCTTGATATTCTTTATATCAAAGTCATATTCACTTAGAAATTCTAACCATCTGGTTTTCATAGCATTTAAAGTTGACTGATAAAATAAATATTCCAGACCATTATGGTTTGTTCTTAGCTCAAACCTTTTTCCCATGAGGTAGTGTATCCATTCCCTCAAGGCATGCACTATGGTTGCCAACTCCAAATCATGAGTGGCATAGTGTCTTTCATGCTCCTTCAACTTCCTTGATCCATAACATATAACAAACCCATTTTGAGTGAGGAATCCACCAAGTCCTTCTTTACGTGCATCTATGCATAAAATGAATTATTCATTTGGGTCTGCAATCCTTAGTATTGGAGCATTTGTTAATAATTGTTTCAAGTGTTGGAAACTCTTTTCACAATCCAATGTCCACTGAAACTTCACACCCTTTCTTTGCAAGGAAGTGATTGGGTGTGCAATCTTTCAAAATCCTTCAATAAATCTCTTGTAGTAGCATGCAAGGCCCATGAATGATCTTACCTCAATAAAATTCTTTGGCTCTGAACATTCTCTAATGGATTCTATCTTCTTAGGATCCACTATTATCCCATCATTTGAAATGATATGCCCCAAATAATGAATTTTCTTTTGATAAAATGAGCACTTGCTCAATTTGGCATACAACTGATTCTCCCTTAATACTTGCAACACCATCCTCAAATGATGTTCATGCTCTTCTTATGACTTGGAATATATAAGAATTCCATCCAAAAATACAATGACAAACTTGTCTAAATATTCTCGGAAAACACCATTCATTAATCACATGAAAACAACTAGTGCATTTGACAACCCAAATGGCACCACTGTGAACTCATAATGACCATACCTTGTCCTAAAAGAGGTCTTGCTGATATCTTCCTCTCTAATCCTTACTTGGTGATATCCAAACCTGATATATATCTTTGAAAAGATCTTTTCATCCTTTAATTGATGAAAAAGATCATCAATCCTTGGCAGAGGAAACTTGTTCTTAACAGTCACTTTATTCAACTACCTAAAATCAATGCACAATCTTAATGTTCCATATTTTTTCTTTACAAAAAAGACTGGGGCACCCCAAGGTGACACACTTGGGCGTATATACCCCTTCTTTAGAAGCTCTTCAAGTTGCATTCACAAGTCCTTCAGTTCTGGTGTACTCATTCTGTAAGAATTCTTTGACACTGGAGTTGCTCTAGGCATTAGATTTATAGAAAAATCAATATCTGCCTTTGGGGGTAGTCCTGGTACGTCCTTGAACACATCTCCAAAATCTTCCAGGACTGCATGATATTGCAAGTTTGGCACCTTATCTTTAGGTGTCTCTTCCATATGTGCTACAAATATTTGACACCCTTTCCTGTAACATTTCTTCAACTGCAATGCTGAAATTTCTATGATGGTTACTGCCCTGGGAATTCCCTGCACTTTCCTTAGTTTCCCTTCCTCATCCAAGCAAGTAAATGTTTTTTTATGATAGTATAGGAGAGCATGATGTTGGTCCAACCAATCCATCCCAATTATACAGTCAGAGGAACCTAAAGGTAAGATGTTTAAATCTTCTATAGTTCATGTCCATAAGACATGACTTAACCATCTCATTAAATTTTCTTTTGGCTCCAGTATCTAGGTGCACCAACCAACATTTTCCATGCTTTATTCTTGGCAATGCAAACTTTCCACCATCTTAGGATCTATATAACTATGAGTAGCTCCTGAATCAATAAAAATAGAAATGGTTTGGTTGTTGATCATACCTTCCACTTCAATCATATGTGAATGATATTCTTCCCGCTTGTTGTCCAGGGATGCATAGATCCTTGGTACATTTCTTCCCATGTCCTCCACTGTTTCAGCTTGCTGTACATTGTGAAAAATTCTCACATTTTCACCTCTGTGAGAACAATCTATGTACATATGATCTCCTTTACAACCCCAACATTGAATAGGTGGTTGCCTTGGACTTTGACCCCTTCCTCAATCGTTCTGGTTTCTCTAGAAGTTGGTTGTCCCTGAGTATTATTTCTGAAGAATGGTGGCTTAGTTCCCTTCCTCCTTTGATCCATCTCGAATTTCTTTTTGTCTTCCCAAGATTTTTGGAAAGTTGGATTTGATTTTAGTTGAACATAAAGGCATTTATCTCCCCTTATGGTATCCTCCAATGTCTTTGGATCATCATACTTTATTTTTTCACTGATGAATGATGGAAATCCACTCAAATACCTTTGAATCTTAACTGTCTCATCATTGATGAAAGAGACATACTTCATCAATTCTAAAAACCTTCTCTCATATTCATCAATGTTCGTACTCCCAAGCTTGATTTCAAAGAACTCTTTCATTTTCTTGTCATAGTATCTTTTAGTAAAGTATTTCTTGTAATATCCCTTGGTTGAACCCAATTGTAAATGTAATGTAAGTGTACTTAAGCTGGTGAGTTGTTTTGACATCATTTTGTAATGAACCTTTCATGGCATAGTGCACGCATGTACTGCGCAGTAAAATGATGTAGTGTACACATTCCCGGATACTACGCACAGTAACTAAAGTGTGTGCAGTATGGAGGTCAACGAGTCTTGTGTATAAGATATGTGTTTTAGGCTGGTGAGCCAATTATTATAAGTTGGGATACTTGTGTTTTTGAATTAGGCCAGAGTGCCTAGATGTTAAAGGCCAATGTGCCTATTTTGTATATGTCTCATGATTAATATAAAATAAGCAAACCGACCACGATAAAAGAGATGGGGGACTGAAATCCACCAATTAGGGAAAGGGAAGGCCAAATGTTAAGGGAAAGGGATAAGATAAAGAGATTAAGCCAAAAAGGAATATTATATTAATATTTCTTAAAACATAAAGTATGGATAATTATTTTATCCTAAGTTCTAAAGTTGGGGACAAGTGGACCAAAGTAGCTTCCAACTTGAAAAGTGTCAATTTGGGGACATGCATAAATATCGTGGGGACTTAGCTCATTTGGATAGCTAGACCATCATTCTTACGATGATCCTTACTATCACCCTCAGGATCATTCTTACGATCATCTCTCTCATGGTTCTTTTCATCATTTAGTCATCCAGTCAATGTTTCCATGACCATTTTCACTCACGCAATCCATCATCATTCAGACATTCATTTCACTGTATTTGAGCCTGTTTCCATAACCATTTCTAGTTGGTGTACCTGGTTAGCTTGGGAGCAGGATTGAATAAGTGGGTTGTCAGGCCCGTGGGAAATTGAAGAGGTAGGTTGTCAAGCCCATGAAAAATTCTCTGAGCGAGAGAATTGTTGGGAATTGATTTCTTGAAGGTGCTAAAGTGCAAATACAGTGCTTTGAGAATTCATGTCTAGCCTATTGTTGAAGCCCTGGAAGGGAAGTGGGGTAGTCGAGGGACTGTTGAGCAGAGAAGGGGCACACTTCCTTGGTTGGGACAGGCATGTGGGGAATGAGAGGTTGTAGGTTGTTAGTTGAGTGAGCACTTGAGACAAAGTCTTTCTTGTTGTCTATGAGCCTTTAGCCTGGTTAGGAACCCCTTTACCCAGGTGGATTTTAGTCCCAACTTGGGGTGACTCACTGTTGAGAGTGATGAACAATGTAGTCTAAGGATGGGAGGTTCGTGTATGGTCTGCACGTAGTTGGTGATAATATTTCCAAGATTAGTACCAATCATGTGATAAATTTACATGTTGCATTTTTATTTACATGCTTATGTTACAATTTATCATATGTGTGATTATAATTGTTTGTATGTTTATGGGTATTTCCCTATATATGCTGCATGTCCATGTTTACCGTTATTTCAATATGAAATCGTATATTTACAGAATGTAATTGTTTGTTTACATTTATATGTAAAGCTTCCACAAGAGTGTTGTATGTATATGTTATAATTACATGCAGGTTGAAGAGAGAACTTATGTGGCATAGCTTAGTTGAATACTAGATATGTTACAGTATGTTCTGTAGTGAGAGAACAAAAATGTTCCCTCGTGTAGCATGGCCCTTTGAAGGCTCGGAATGTTACAAAGACATTTTCAGGGCTAAGTAAAACATCTTGAGGAGTGGCGTGGCCCAACCATCGGTGGTCAGGGACATTACAGTATGGTATCAAAGCTTCAGTTCCAACACTAAGCCTGGATGGGCCGGAAAGGTTCAGTTGAAGCGAATATTCACAGAAGGTTATTTTCGAGGTAACCAAATTTCAAGTCACAGAGCGTCCATGGAAAAGTTTTTGCACCACATGGAAAATTTTGGCGTGCAGGTGTGCATGGTAAATTGTGGCACCATGCAGAATAGTATTGTGTGCAGATGCACGCGTTGAATTTAGCATTACGTGGTGAGCACACACATAGTAATGTGCATGTGGGGTGCACAAGTATTGCAAAATACGAAGGATTTTGGTCAGTGCGCACATAGTATGAGTATAAGTTGTCTAGCGATAGTGTATTCAATGGTGCACGTAGATTATTTTGCGCGGTGTGGAATATTGGACTTTGGCGTGGTGCAATGCATATGGCGAAATGCATGTGGAATATCAGTGCACGATACCAAAACTGTTCGCAGTGGATATTGGTGCACAACACAAAAGTGGTGCGCGCAAGTTATTGGTGTGACGGAGAAGAAATGCATAGTGGATATAGGTGCGCAGAAGAATGATTTACCTTGTGGTGTTTCTATGCACGATAAATATGGGTGTACATGTTGAATTTTTGTGTGCACGAAGTCGTTTTGAAGGAAATGAGTCTGAGTTTAATAGAAATTTTTTCATGGTATTAGAGGAAAAAGAAACACACAACCACATCGGAGAATTATTTAAAATGAATTCAGATATGGTTTGAGAAGAAATAAATATAGTCTAAATTGCTAAGCGGAGAGCATCTCAGAAAGGAATTTTGAGTTTTATATTCCTCCAATTCAGACAGATGGAAGTGAAATATAAGCTTACAAGAAAAGAATACTATGAAAGAAAACAAAACTCATAACACCACCAGTTAGAATCTTGTAATAAATAGTCCAAGGTCTGCTTCTGCATTTATATAATCGTATTAATCAAAAAATTACAAAAAGGGAATGATAATAGTTATCATATTGTAAAAGGACCATTTAAGAATAGGACTATCGTCTCTAGGCCCCTTACCTATGCTACCATCTGACCAAAAATTGTTGAAATGTACTTTTATTCGAGGACTCATTTCATCTTAGTGATCTCCTCCTTTAAAGAATCTAACCAGATCGGTTGATTCTCTCATATACTTTCGGTCATTTCATCTGTGGCTTCCTTCTTATACCACTTTCTCCTTTTCTTCTTAGCAGCTGGCTTGTTGATGACTAAATCCTTCATAGTGGGGTTCATCCTGACTTCCAACTGCGAGTCTATAGCCGGCTCGGTGTGGAATTTAGTCGCTAGAATGTGAGAAAGTACCCTTTCCTCCTTATTCACAAGAAATTATAACATGTTGCATGAATAACCAGTCTCGCTAGATTTAGCCTTATCCATGTACCTCAGTTTGTGGATACCGAAATTCTTCTACAGAGAGAAAAAGTTCGAGCAATTTGGAGATTACTCCATTTAGGGATAAGATAATTGGTAGTTATAGAATCCCAATTATGAAGCACAGAAAGACTACATACAAGTGCATTGGGTTTCCATGCTTGGATAATCCATTTCAAATGATTATCTTTTGAGTTCATTATATGGTGGCGTTCAGCTGACGTCATACAACTGTGAAGTACTGAATGAATGAAATGGGGTGATCTAACTAGCCATCACTCGTTCCACGAGTGGTGGTTTTGACATATCGAAACATGTGATACCGCGTCTTGGAGAAAGTGGTTTCAACAAACCACCTTTTTCCCAGATGTATCTCTGAAGGCACCGCACATATATGTTATCAAGACTTGGGTATTATCTAGAATTGTCATGGTGATAACACTAGGAAATGAGAAGAGATAATTTTGATGTATATATGGAACCAAGATAGTTCATATTTTTCATGAATTGTTGAATTTTTAGCCTGATAAGTTTTGATGGCTGCACGTTTTGTAGAATTAACAACAACTAGATCAGATCATATCAGTGCAGAGTCCATATGAATGGAAGACGAACAGGGGAATTACAATCAACAAGATGAGAACAGAGGGATGGATGTCCATTTGGGCATTGAAGGAAAAAACTCCAATGGACATGGAGAGGAAAGGAATGAAAACATGAATATGGAAGAGACCATTAAAAATTTGCAGAAGGATGTCAAAATCCATAAAGCTGATAATGAAAGTCTTATCAGAACCAAGGAGCAGAAGGATGACTTCAACATGAAGTTATTGGAGGGCTTGATCAGAATAGAAAATAAATTGGTTAAGGAGAGTAGCTTAAGCAAATTTGGAAGTCAGAAGCCTTCAGATGAGAAGAGAAAAGCAAGAAGTGTTAGAATACACCACCATCACTCCCCAAGGAATTCCAATAAGAGAGCAGTCAACAGCTCAAGCCCATCCCTTTTCAGAAGGCATAAGAAGTCTAGAGTAGATGAGCTATGAGGAGAAATGAAAAAAATAAAACCTCATACATTTGATGGTGAGCACAAGAAGGATGAAGATGAAGAAACATGGTTTTTGGGCATGAGAAAGTATTTTCAATTGCATAATTATTCTTCTCATGTAGAAGGTAGAATTGCTATCTATCAACTCAAGGGAAAGGCATCCATGTGGTGGGATCAGCTTGTGCAGGTGCAACACATTAAAGAAGAAAGTGTTACTTGGAGGGAATTCAAGAAGTATTTTGAGAAGAAATAATTGACTAAGAGATAATATGACAAGAAAATGAAAGAGTTCTTTGAACTCAAGCTTGGAAGTATGACCATAGATGAATATGAGAGAGGGTTTCTAGAATTGTTGAAGTATGTCTCTTTCATCAAGGATGAGACAGTCAAAATTCAAAGTTATTTGAGTGGATTACCATAGTTCATCAGTGACAAAATACATTATGATGATCCCAAGACATTGGAAGAGACCATAAGGCGAGCTCAATGCCTATATGATCAGTAGAAAGCAAGGCCAAATTTCCTAAAGGCTTGGGAAGACAAAACAAAATTCAAGATGGATCAAAGGAAGAAGGGAGCTAAGCCACCATTCTTCAGAAATAATCCACAGGGACAACAAATGCCTAAAGAAATTAGAACGATTGGCAGAGGGAGTCAAAGGCCAAGGCAACCACCTATGCAATGTTGGGGTTGTAAAGGAGATCATAGGTTCAAAGATTGTCCTCACAGAGGTGAAAAAGGTAGGGTTGTTCACAATGTACAACAATATGAAATAGTGGAGGACATGGGAAGATATGTGCCAAGGATATATGCAACCCTGGACAACAACCAAGTAGAGTATCAGTCCCACATGATTGAAGTGGAAGGTATGATCAACAACCAAACCATTGCTATTTTAATTGATTCAGGAGCTAGTCATAGTTATATAGACTTTAAGATGGTGGAAAGTTTGCAATTGCCAAGAAGAAAGCATGGGAAATCCTGGTTGGTGCAGTTGGCTACAAGAGCCAGAAGAAAATTTAATGAGATGGTTAAGTCATGCCTCATGGACATGAATGGACTGAACACCAAGGCAGATTTGAACATCTTGCCTTTAGGTTCCTATGACTGTCTAATTGGGATGGATTGGTTGGAACAACATCATACTGTCTTAGACTATCACAACAAAGCATTTACTTGCTTGGATGAGGAAGAGAAACTAAGGAAAATGCAGGGAATTCCCAGAGCAGTAACCAATAGAGAAATTTCAGCATTACAACTGAAGAAATGTTACAGAAAAGGATGTCAAATATTTGCAGATCATATAGAAGAGACACCTAAAGATAAGGTGACAAATTTGGAAGATTATGCAGTCCTCGAAGAATTTGAAGATGTGTTCAAAGAAGTACTAAGACTACCCCTAAAGATAAACATTGATTTCTCGATAAATCTAATGCCTGGAGCAGCGCCATTGTCAAAGACTCCTTACAGAATGAGTACACCATAATTGAAGGACTTGCAAATGTAGCTTGAAGAAATTCTGAAGAAGGAGTATATACGCCCAAGTGTGTCACCTTGGGGTTCCCCAGTCTTTTTTGTGAAAAAGAAAGATGGAACACTAAGATTGTGCATTGACTTTAGACAATTGAATAAAGTGACTATTAAGAAGAAGTATCCTCTACCAAGGATTGATGATCTCTTTGATCAATTAAAGGATGCAAATATATTTTCAAAGATAGATCTCAGATTAGGATACCATCAGGTAAGGATTAAAGAAGAAGATATCAGCAAGACTGCCTTCAAGACAAGGTATGGTCATTATGAGTTCACGGTGGTGCCATTTGGGTTGTCAAATGCATCAGTTGTTTTCACGTGCTTAATGAATGGTGTTTTTCGAGAATATCTAGACAAGTTTGTCATTGTCTTTTTGAATGACATTCTTATATATTCTAAGTTAGAGGAAGAGAATGAACATCATTTGAGGATGGTTTTGCAAATATTAAGGGAGCATCAATTGTATGCAAAATTGAGCAAGTGCTCATTTTATCATAAACAAATTCATTATTTGGGGCATATCATTTCAAAGGATGGGATAGCAGTTGATCCTGATAAGATATAATCCATTAGAGAATGGTTAGAACTGAAGAATGTGACAAAGGTGAGATCATTCATGGGTCTTGCAGGCTACTATAGAAGATTTATTGAAGGATTCTAAAAGATTGCACACTCGATCACTTCTTTTCAAAGAAAGGGGCTGAAGTTTCAGTGGACAATGGATTGCGAAAAGGGCTTCCAACACTTGAAACAATTATTGACAAGTGCTCCAGTATTAAGGATTACAAACCCAAATGACGACTTCAATGTATGCATGGATGCATGTAATGAAGGACTTGGTGGAGTCCTAAGTCAAAATGGGTTTGTTATATGTTATGAATCAAGGAAGCTGAAGGAGCATGAAAGAAACTGTGCCACTCATGATTTGGAGTTGGTAGCCATAGTGCATGCCTTGAGGAAATGGAGACACTATCTCATGGGGAAGATGTTTGAGTTAAGAACCGACCACAATGGTCTAAAATATTTATTTGATCATCCAAATCTAAATGCTAGGCAAAGCAGATGGTTAGAATTTCTTAGTGAATATGACTTTGATATAAAGCATATCAAGGGAAAAGAGAATAAAGTGGTTGATGCACTCAATAGGAGGGTGCATGAACTACATGCTATAGCCATTAGCATGTACCAGACTGATATTAAAAGAAAAATTATGGATGCTACAAATGCAGATATGCAATACAGAGAATTGGTAGAAAAGCTACAACAGGGTAAGATACCACAAAATGTGGATAATTATAAATTGGGAATAGATGGAATACTACTGCACAAGAACAAATTTTTTTTTCTAAATGTCTAGGACTTGAAATGTATGATTTTGAATGAAATGCATAATGTCCCTTATGCAGGACACCCTGGATATCAGAAAATTGTGGCAACGATCAAGAGCCATTACTTTTGGCCAGGTATGAAGAGAGAGATCTTTGAATACATCACTAGATGTATGGAATGCCAGAAAGTTAAAGCTAAGCATAGGCACCTAGTAGGGTTGCTGCAACCTTTTCCCATTCCTGAATGGAAGTGGGAAGTGGTGGCAATGGATTTTATTATGGGATTTCCAAGAACATGCAAGATGCATGATTCGATCATGGTGGTGGTGGACAAGCTTACAAAAGCTGCCCATTTTATTCCACTAAAAACTACTCACAAGGCAACAGATGTTGTTGATATTTTCATGAAGGAAGTGGCACGATTGCACGAAATTCCTAAAACAATTGTATCCGACAGAGACCCGAAATTCACCTCAAATGTTTGGAAAGGATTGTTCAAAGGATTCATAATGAATCTAAACTTTATTATAGCTTATCATATTGAGTCTGATGGACATAAAGAGGGGGTGAACATAGTGATAGAATACATACTGAGGATGTATGTGATGGACAAGCCATCGAAATGGGAAGACTACCTACACTTGGTAGAATTCGCTTACAACAATGGGTATCAGGAATCATTGAAGATGAGCCCCTTTGAAGCACTTTACGATAGAAAGTGAAACACTCCAATGAGTTGGGATAATCCAGCTAATAGGACAATAGTTGGCCCAGAGTTTCTCAAGGAGATGGAGGACCAAATGATAAAAATTAAGAAGAATTTAAAAGTTGCCAAAGATAGGTAGAAAAGTTATGTTGATAAGAATAGAACCCACAAGGATTTCAAAGTGGGTGATCATGTTTTCCTGAAGGTGAAAGCTAACAGGAGTTTCCTGAAGCTGGGAAGCTACGCCAAGTTGGAAGCCAGATTTTGTGGTCCATTTGAAATCCTAGAGAGGATTGGTCCAGTTGCTTATATGATTGCATTGCCTGCATCTATGTTTGTTCATAATGTATTCCATGTATCATTGCTAAGGAAATATATACCTGATGCTAATCATGTTATTGATTGGAATGTGATTCAGGTGGAGCAAGAAGGTGCTTTTCAAGTGCATCCAGTGCACATTTTGGACCGGAAAATCAAGTAGCTCTAGAATCGAGCCATAGGGCTTGTAAAGGTCCAATGGAATTAGTATGGTCTTGAGGCCGCTGCTTGGGAGCATGAGGATGCAATGCAGATAGAATACTCGTATATTTTTGAGGATTTTTGAAAATTTTATTGTATATGGGTATATAATGCACCGAGGACAGTGCATAAATAAGGGGAAGGGATTGTAATATCCCTTGGCCGAAGACAATTGTAAATTTAATGTAAGTGTACTTAAGCTGGTGAGCTATTTTGACATCATTTTGTAATGCACCTTTAATGGCATAGTGCACACATGTACTACGCAGTAAAATGATGTAGTGTACACATTCCCGAATACCGCGCGTAGTAACTAAAGTGCGCACAGTATGGAGGTTAGTGAGCCTTGTGTATAGGATATGTGTTATATGTTGGTGAGCTAGTTATTATAAGTTGGGATGCTTATGTTTTGGAATTAGGCCAGAGTGCATAGATGTTAAAGGCTAGTGCATCTATTTTGTATATGTCTCATGATTAATGTAAAATACATCATTGCGTGCAGATTGACCACGATAAAAGAGATGGGGGACTAAACTCCACCCGTTAGGGAAAGGGAGGGCCAAAAGTTAAGGGAAAGAGATAAGCTAGATAGCTTAAGCCAGAAAGGAATATTATATTAATATTTCTTAAAACATAAAGTATGGATAATTATTTTATCCTGAGTTCTAAAGTTGGGGACAAGTGGACCAAAGTATCTTCGAACATGACAAGTGTCAAGTTGGGGAAATGCATACATATCATGGGGACTTAGCTCATTTGGACAACTAGACCATCATTCTTACGATGATCCTTATGATCACCCTCAAGATCATTCTTATGATCATATCTCCCATGGTTATTTTCATCATTCAGTCATCCAGTCAATGATTCCATGACAGTTTTCACTCATGCAGTCTGTCATCCTTCAAACATTCATTTCACTATATCTGAGTTTGTTTCCATAACCATTTCTAGCTGGTGTACCTAGTTAGCTTTGGAGTGGGATTGAAGAAGCGGGTTGTTAGGCCCGTGTGAAATTGAAGAGGCAGGTTGTCAGGCCCGTGAGAAATTCTTTGAGTGAGAGAATTGCTAGGAATTGATTTCTTGAAGGTGCTAAATTGCAGCTACAGTGCTCCGAGACTTCTTGTCCAACCTATTGCTAAATCCCTAGAAGGGAAGTGGGGCAGCCAAGGGAATCTTGAGTAGAGAAGTGGCACACTTCCTTGGGTGGGGCAGGCATGTGGGGAATGAGAGGTTGTAGGCGGTTAGTTGAGTGAGCACCTGAGATAGAGTCTTTCATGTTGTCTATGAGCCTTTAGCCTAGTTAGGAACCCCTTTACCCGGGTAGAGTTTAGTCCCAGCTTGAGGGTGACTCACTGTTGAGAGTGATGAACAATGTAGTCTAAGGCTGACAGGTTCGTGGATGGTCTGCACGTAGTTGGTGATAATATTTCCAAGATAAGTACCAATCGTGTGATAAATTTACATGTTGCATTGTTATCTACGTGCTTATGTTACAGTTTATCATATGTGTGATTATAATTGTTTGTATGTTTATGGGTATTTCCCTGTATATGTTGCATGTATGTGTTTACCATTATTTCAGTATGAAATCATATATTTACAGAAGGAAATTGTTGTTGGACACACCTACCACACTTAGAGGGGGGGTGAATGAGTGTGGGGCTCTTTTTCCCAAAACTTCCCTCTTGCACAAAACTCATCAATTAGAATTCAACATTTATTCATTACCCATTGTTGTAATTTATAACCAGTTATATGTGAGAACATATCAGCAACATATATCAGAAATATATCATCAACAATTCATCACCATAATGAACACAAAGAACACAAGATGTATGTACAATTTTCTTTTTATTACGGACTACAATCCTTGGGGTTTATCAACAACAACTGAATAGAGTACAACTCTACAAGAGAACTAGATCTATATGAAAGACTCATCTTGAATTCTCAGTACTAACTGAGATGAGGCAACAATCCTCAACAGATATCAATTTGTACTATAAACAAGAGCATCAACCATGCACCAACCTGTGCCAAACAACCTGTAATCAACCTGTACCATAAACAAGTGCATCCAACCATGTACCAAGTATATACCAATCATGTTTCAACCACTCATCAACAATGACTCATCAATATGTACCAACATCATCAACTATACACCTCATGTATGTGCCAACTCATCAACTGCTTGTCTCAACCATGACTAGTTTTGGATTAGTCAACAACCCTAACCTGAAATAATCATAACTTTGTAACTGTACTGAATAAAGATCTGAAACTGATACACAATCTTCTTCAATGTTTTTTATGCAATTCCTCCAATTTTCACTACTTGGAACCTCTGAGAAAAGGAGTTATAGCAAAAATGGAATACCTTGTTGAATTCTGGCTTATTCTAGAGAGCGACCTTGTAGAGCGTGCCCCACACAAAATATTTTATGAATAGATTTTAAACTATTACCGAGCATACTACAGACTGTAATATAACCAACACAATTTGTCTCATTTAATTTGGATTTGTTATGAAGAATTTATGACGTTTTTACCCGACACACCTGATTTTGACTAGTTTCAGGACTAGCCACAAACCCTATTTGCCACGGAGTGTAACTCCCAAAATACAACGACCCACAAGATGAATTTTTAACCACAGGTACTTGGCTGTGTTTTCTCACTTTCATAGCAATTTTAGGATCTAAATCATTATAGAAACAAATTTATAGTGAAAATCGTGAGATGACTTGTAAATAACATACCTTAGAAAGCACCATCAAAAGAATTTATTCTTCCTTGCATTTCGGCCTTCTTTTCTTCACTTTCCTCAGCATTTCGGCTTAGATATCCTTGGTTACCTCAGTCACCTATATATCTGCAATATCCTCAAGTGTTCCACACCAAAAATGCTCAAGAAGCTCTCACAATAATCTCTCCATCAATACTCCAAAATATATATCCACAAGAAGCTCTCCATTGATCCACAAAAAGGATGATCTACAAGAGACCATTGCTATATTATTTATACTTTCATCCTTTAGGTCACTTAACCCATTTTTAGGTCACTTTACCCATTTCTAGGTCACTTAATCTATTTTCCTTATTTTAGGGTTAACCACTTTCCATAAATAGAAAGTTCTCCAATACTTTAACATTTAAATATTCCTTCTTCATTTTGTCACCTTACTTTATCATTTCTTGATTTTGTCACTTCTCTTGATTATTTAAATAATC
>ML786636.1:453222-476237 GCA_009831015.1 Picea engelmannii | reverse complement strand
CCATGCCATATGCATGGGTACCCTAGACTTTCCCAGGGGCCCTAGGCTTATCTAGGGGCTTTAACTGCTTGGTCATAGACCAAGAATCAACCCATGTCGTATGCATGGGTACCCTCGACTTTTCCAGGGGCCCTAGGCTTATCTAGGGGCTTTAACTGCTTGGTCATAGACCAAGAACCCCAGTTGTATATTGGGGGCCCTCGCAAGGGTCTTTTTCCATGGCACTGACTGTTTGGTCCCAGACCAAGTACCCGAGGAGTGTACTGGGGGCCCTAGACTTATCTAGGGTCTTAGCCATCCTCCAGGAGAATGGCTCTTGCAGCTGCTTATAAGTTTAACACTCCCTCTCAACAAGAGAGGCATTCTCAGCTACACCAAGCTTGTCACGAAAGTATACAAACTTTTTCAAGGACAGTGGCTTGGTGAAAATGTCTGTTGTCTGTTCTACTATCGGAACATATTGAATGCTGAGAAATTTATTCTGAATCATGTCCCGGATATAATGATATCTCATTTCAATGTGTTTCGATCTGTCATGAAACACTGGGTTCTCTGTGAGCTTTATACAACTCTGATTGTTACAGTGAATAACTGTGGGTTCAAGCTCTAACCTGAATAAGTTTGAAAGTAGCTTCCTGAGCCACACTGCTTCTCTGCCAGCAACACTAGCAGCAATGTACTCTGCCTCTGCAGTGCTTTGGGCTACGGAGCCCTGTTTCCTGCTGGACCAGGAAATCATAGTTGAACCTAGACTGAAGCAATATCCGGAAGTACTCTTCCGGTCCACTACACTGCCCATCCAATCTAAATCTGTAAAGCCATGTAGCATCACACCTCCACTGGATGTGTATCTGAGACCATAGGCTATAGTCCCCCGAACATATCTTAGAATATGTTTTACTGCAACCATGTGTATATGTTTTGGTTTACACATGAACTAGCTAAGAGCATTTACAGCATAACAGATATCGGGTCTCGTATGTACAAGATACATCAAGGATCCAATGATCTGTTGATACACGGTGGGATCTTCTAGATCTGAGCCTGTGACTTGATCTTGGAGTTTCTTTAAGTTGGAGATCATTGGAGTAGTCATGGACTTGCAGTCCATCATGCCAAATCTGCGAAGGATATCAATAGCATATTTACTCTGTGAGAGAAAGATCTCTCCTGGTTTCTGCCAAACTTCCAAGCCCAGAAAGTAGTGCATGAGCCCCAAATCTTTCATTTCAAATTCTTTAGAAAGCTCCCTCTTAGTCTGAGCTATCAAGGATTCCTCTCCAGTGAGGAACACATCATCCACATATAAGACTAGTAGAACTAGATGATTTTGAATGATTTTTATATAAATATTTGGGTCAGCTATGCTCTTGGAAAATCCAAGACTTTGTAGAAAGCTGTCAATTCTACCATACCAAGCTCTTGGAGCTTGTTTCAGCCCGTACATAGCTTTCTTTAGTTTACATACATGAGATCTTTTATCGTGTATTATAAAACCTTCAGGTTGCTCAATGTAGACCTCTTGTTCAACTTCACCATTGAGAAAAGAAGTCTTAACATCCATCTGGTGAAGTTTCCAACCAAATACTGCTGCAAGTGAAATAATGATTCTGATAGAAGAATACCTGGAAACTGGAGCAAAGATTTTGTTGTAGTCAATACCTTCTTTCTGAGAGAAACCATGAGCCACAAATATTGCCTTGTACTTCTCAATGCTGCCATCTACTGCATGCTTTATCTTATAAATCCATTTTGAAGTCACTACAGATTTGTTGTGAGGTCTAGGAACTACTGTCCATACATCATTCTTCAAGATAGAATCATATTCTTCTCTCATTGCATCCTTCCATACTTGATTTTTAGAGGCATCAACAAAGGTGGAAGGTTCAGAATCAATTACAACAGTTAATTGAGATATTAGACCGGCGTACTTATCTGGTTTATTGCTTTCTTTGAAGGTCCCCTTCGGTGCTGAGTGCTTTTCTGCTTCTTTCAATATTTCTCGACACCAAGCTGGTTTCCTTTTTACAGGAGGTAGCTCCATTGGGAATTCAATAGAGTCTCTTGATGGATCTGCTTCAATCTCAAAGGTTTCCTCCCTCTGTTCATCTGGAGAAGAAGAGTCATGTGGTGGAGCTTCCTGCTCCTCTGTATCACATAAAAGATCTCTGGATGGACGAAATGTTGTTTCTTCATGAAAGGTCACATCTCGACTTACTTCAATGAACTTCTGTCCTGGGATGTAAATCCTGTATGCCTTTGAGGTCTCGCTGTATCCCACAAAAATTCCTTTCTTACCAGATGGCTCTAGTTTGGTCATCTTCTCTTTTGGTATGTGTATGTAAACTGGACTGCCAAAGATTCTTAGATGCTCAACTGAGGGTTTACACCCGGTGAAAACTTCTTCAGGATTTTTTGCTTCAAGGACTTTGTGAGGACATATATTCTGTATGTATACTACTATACTAGCAGCCTCAGCCCAAAGAGATAGAGGTAAATTCTGATCATGCATCATGGCCCTGGCTACTTCACAGATGGTTCTGTTCTTTCGTTCAGCTACACCATTTTTCTAAGGGTTGTAAGGCACGGTCAGCTCCCTCTTAATTCCAGAAGCTCGACAGAGTTCATCATATTTGAGGGAGTCAAATTCTTTGTCGTTGTCTGTTCTGAAAACTCAGATGTGCCTTCCTATTTGGTTTTCAACAAGATTTTTGAAGTCTTGAAATCTGCTAAAAGATTCATCTTTAGTCTTCAAGAAGTAAATCCAAGTTTTACATGAACAATCATCAATAAAGATAATGTAATATATACAACCATTCATAGAGGGTGCAGACATAGGACCACAAAGATCAGAATGGATTAAGTCTAAAATTCCAAGTGATTTTCTGTTACTAAGAGGATAAGGTTTCTTTATGTTCTTACCAAGTGAACAACCTTTACATACGCTATTATGCTCAATAGAAAATACTGGCATACATGTCACCATCTTTTGCAAACCTGGGAGTGTGTTGTAGTTGAGGTGTCCAAGTCTCCTGTGCCAAATATCGCAGGGATTGATCATCTCATGAACTAGAGCTTGAACGACTTGACTTGAAAGCTTGTACAATCCACACTCACGAGTTCCAATTGTTATAGCAGTACTTAAATATTCATTTGAGGACCATAAGAGCGCTTTTCCCTTTGAAAAAGCTATTGTATAACCTTTACTTTCTAAGACTGGGACATAAATTAAATTCTTCTTTAAACCAGGTACATAAAGAATTTCATCAATATGAAAGATGTTACATGAGAGAAACTGAAAGGAAGTAGAGCCAAAACCTTTTATATCATAGGTTTCGTCATCACCTACCTCAACCTTTGCTTTGTATTTCTTGTCTTGATAATTTGCAAGGTTGAAGCTGGTCATGTGTTTCGAAGCACCACTGTCTATTAGCCAAATCTCCTCTGATTTGGTAATTGTGTTGGAAAGAGATGAAATGAGGTAGTATTCCTTCTGTGATTCTTTCTCTTTAGTGGCAGCCCTGGTTTGTCTTCTTTGAGGCTCTTCTTGGGGTTTAGCCTCTTTAGTGGCAACTGAGGCTTGAAATCTTCATTTTCTTCTCTGCTGAGAGGGAGGATTCTTGCAATCTTTTTCATAGTGTCCTAATCTATTGCAATTAAAACATTTCACTTTAGATAGATGAGGATTTAAGTGAGAGAGCTTACCTTTGGGTTTCTTACCTTTTCCTTTTGACTTTGGGAACTTCTTCCATTTCTTGGCCTTTGCTGCTAGGGCATGATCTTGTAGGATAGGATAGTCATTTCTTCTGTTCAATCTTCCTTCCTCTTCCAAGCAGTCATGCCACAACCTTGCAAAGTTAGGTTGATATTCTCTTCCATTTACGGAGGCAAGAAAAACTCCCCAAGAAGTTGGAAGTCCATCAATGGCTTTTTGAACCAGGTCATCATCTTCTACAGGAACTCCTATTGCAATAAGATGATCTCTAGTTTGAGAGATTTTGGAGAAGAAAGTAGCAACTGTATCATTCTTTTCCATTTTCAAGGTACGTAACTGTTTCTTCAAGATTCTTTTCTGAGTGGGTGCCTTCTTCTCATAGAGATTGGCCAAGGCATCGAAACACTCTTTGGCAGTCCTCAAAGGACCTATTAAAGGTATCAAGTTGTCTTTGCTAGAATCAAAGATGATCCTTTTGGCCTTGGTTTGTTTCCTCTTATATGTTGCCCTAGTTGTGTTTGTAACAGGTTCTTCAACTTCTCTAGTGATATAGTCTTCTAGATCGTTTTCTTCAAATATGTTCATTATCCTGTATTTCCAGGCATTGAAATTTTTTTCCCCTACAAGTTTGTCTTCAGCTTTGACTGATAAGGAAGACATGACTGTAATTTGCAAAACAACCCTAATAAAGTGGATTTATGTAGGCTCAAGTTAGATTATTTGAGCTCTGTTTACACCCTAAGCTCTGAAACCATGTTAGTTTTAGGGTAAATTTGAAAAACAGTAGTCTCTTTTAAAATTTCAATGATTAAAACAACTAGATATGTAGCTCAATCAGAGATAGAACACATAGAAAGTAGATCTATGAAAGACAACAACAACTTAAGAGAAAAACTTAGATCACATATGAATATAACTCAGATCTAAAGATAGTACTTTAATCTAATGTAGCAATGAACAGATCTGAATATAACAATAGATCTATATGACTAAACACAGATTTCAGATCTAATAATTATGCCTAATCATTTCACAATATATATATCTTTAGATATACACAATGCATACTAGTTTAAACAGTTCTGAAGTAGAATCAAATCCATATGAGTAAGGCACATACCTGGTACAACAACCTTACCTCTGAAGATAGCACAGTAACCACAACAGGTATAGATCCTGTTTAGTATGCTCAGACAAAGGTTCAGTTCATGGATCAATAGCAGATCTCTATGCCAAATACTGAAGGAACTTTCTTGCCACCAAGAACAAAGGAAACAGGGATAAAACACAAACCTAACCAAGGTAAATAACTTCCCAAACCCTCACACAGTAAAACCCTTACCCAAGAGGCTGAAAAATTGGACTGTGTATAAACCCTTATCTTGGCAGTGAATAGATGTGAGTTGTTAGGTAGTTTCAACAACCACAAAAATACCCTAGCAAGAGGGTCGCACACCAGATAAACTCTTCACACAGCAGATAGAGAAGAGGGGTAGCACAACCCTTTAGATCTGTTCACTTGACAAGGATATAACCTCAAAGGTTTGCTCTCAAAGAAAAGCACACTGCTCACACACTGAAACTCAATGCCCCAACCAACAAGCACAAAGGAGACTACACCTTCACCTGCATCAAACACAAAGAGGGTCGCACCTGTACCTACAACAAGCTCAAGGAAGGCCGCACCTGGCACACAAAACAGTCAAGGGACGGAGGACGGTGCTGGAAGGTCACCCCAAGACAGGAGGCAACTTGAAATCACCCACGACAACAAGAAATATCCACAACAGAAAGGAGGCAACATCTAGGAGGTATCTGCAACAAATACAATAGGTAGCTCCCACATAAAATACCAAGAGGCCACAGACTACAACAAAAGAAGATTAGCGCTATCTCTTAAGAGAGATGATAAGTGAGTAGAAGGTGATAGCGGGGGGTTTATTATATAGTGTTTAGGTTAGGGTAAGGGTTAGGTTAAGTTGAATTTAAAATCACATGTTTAAATTGAAATTTAAACATTTGATAATAATATTTAAAATTTAACTTTAAAATTACCCCTTAATAAAACAACAAAACCCCAAACCAATCAAGCAAGGGTAAAGGAGGGTTTGCAAGGTGGCATTACTCATTCCTTCATATCACTTGGTGAACCTATTACTTTATCATCACTGCATATGGGACTTATCCCTCTTGTGATTATGTCCTTCTTCAAGGAAGGTCATGTACCATCAAGTACTTGATAGAGAATCAAGTAGCCCCAAGACTTTTCCTGGGGTCTTATCCACCAAGGTCAGAGACCAAGGATCAACCCATGCCAGATGCATGGGTACCTTGGACTTTTCCAGGGACCCTAGGATTATCTAGGGGCTTTAACTTCTTGGTCATAGACCAAGAATCAACCCATGTCGTATGCATGGGTACCCTGGAATTTTCCAGGGGCCCTGGGCTTATCTAGGGGCTTTAACTGCTTGGTCATAGACCAAGAACCCCAGTCGTATATCGGGGGCCCTCACAAGGGTCTTTTTCCATGGCACTGACTATTTGGTCCTAGACCAAGTACCCCAGGAGTGCACTGGGGGCCCTAGACTTATCTAGGGTCTTAGCCATCCTCCAGGAGAATGGCTCTCACAGCTGCTTATAAATTTAACAGTTGATTCAAAGGATCTTGGACCCCTCGACATGTGGTAAAAGGGAATGCTCGATGAGAATCACCAAACGCCGAAGATCTAGGGGCACCTAGTGATATTTCAGGACTTCATGGACTTCGAAAAAGGTGTGTTACGATCATATTATCAAAGCCCCCTCCTTAACTGTAGAATCTTGATGAAGGGCATGGGTCTTTGATCTCCTTTGTAGTTCGATGATATGATATTTTGACAACACTTCTAGGAACTCATGAAGTTTTGGAAATTCTAAAGCGTCGAAACCCTTGCTACTGCAGGTTCGTAGATCCTAGTTTTCGGCGTGAGGTCATGAGGAAGACCCCACTAGCTGGATCAAGCATACAGTGAGAGACGTAAGCTTCCAGGAAGCTAATCACGAGGGTTTTTCTTAAGTAAGGGATCGACAATGAACTAGGGAAAGAAAAAAACAATTGATTCCCCATCCCTAGAAAGGATATTTAGGGGTTGCGTGTGTTACATAGTAGAAGAAGGAATTTTGTGTGTTACCTCAAGAGATATGGCAGTATAAATGCCTCTTCTTGGGGGAAAGTGATTTCTAGGAGGGTTCATGAGTTGAGATAACGATATTTTTTCTTTGAGATATGGGGGCCATCAAGAGAAGAGTTAAAGAGAAAAATGAGCTCTGAGGAGGGATACCATTACTGAAAAATAGTGGTGGAACCAGATGAATACATCTATGAAGTGAATTGATCAGTTGTAGAAGGAGATCATATTAGATGGTGGTGATAGAGAAAATATTGAAGAGTTATGGATGTTGAAGATATGAGGACGTTCGGTCGATCAATGGTTGAAAGAGAGAAGAAGTGAAAGAGGTGAAGTTTTTATAGGTAGTAGAAAAGTGGAAGAGTATTAATAGGAGGTAGATGCCACCATTGAGGTAGAAGAGTCAACCTGAAACTCAGAAGAAGTTGCATAAGAATTAGAAGATGTAACTCCATAGGATATCGGTTTGCATCAGGAAAGAAATGAAACATTGCAAGAGAACAAGAACTCCCATATCAAAGAAATACATTTTGTAGGTAAAGGAACCAACCTTGAATCACCTAGTCCCCCAATGTTGTCAACAAATTTGTTAATTTATATATAAATCCTTTTATAACTTTTGTTATTCCTAGTTCTTGGAGTTTTTCAAGTTTATTGAGTAGTAATAGTGGATGTGTGGTGATTTCTATCGTCATATCACAACCAAGATATCATGAGTTCTTTTTAGTTAGTTCTACCAATCCATCATGCCAAAACAAACTATAGGATCCCTTACCCAATACCCTGAGTTTTGGGGAAAGGGGCATGAGGATGTTGAGAATCATTGGTTTCTATGTGAGTCCATATGGATATCTCGAGGCACTCTAGATGCCAGCAAGTAGGCTTATTTTCAAACAAATCTGAGAGGTCTAACTATCAAATGGTATATCAAGACTATTGAACTATGGATTCAAGGTAAAGACTTCAATATGGTTCAAGTAATAAAGAGATTTATTGCAAAGTTCCAATTACCACATAAAAAGAAACACGAACTTTTTGAGTTGTAAGAGATAAAGAAGAGAGATGGTGAGTCTGCATTGGAATATAATAATAGGTTTAAAGATGCAATATGGAATATAGTGAACCCTATTCGTGAATATCGTGAAAGGGAGTGGTTCATTCACGGGTTACTACCTTTTACCCACATCCCTTTGACACATCAAAGGATAACTACTCTAGGAGAAGAATTGGAGTAGGCTATGAAGATTGAATCCATGGAAGGATATCCTGGAATATTAAGAGTTATGAGACCTCTCAAAGATGTGAGTCTCACACAATTGTAGGGTCATATCTATGTATTGAATGAAAATATTCAGGATTTGACCCTCCATAAGGTAGGTTGGCCACAGGTTTGGCATATAGAATTTTAAGGAAAAAGTCACTTGGTGAGCGAATGTCTAATACTGAGAGGTGTAGGTACCTCTATTACTCCAATGGCTCCTCTGCCAATAGGACCATTATGAGGATTTGTGTAATTTACTTCTACAACACCATTTCATGGGCTTGTCCAAAATCATTCCTTTCTGAATAATCAGGGAGTCCAAAGTAATGAATATTGTGAAATTTGTAGAAATCACGGGCACTGATGGTCCCAGGAATAGCAGTAACTATTTACTGTACCCTTGGTATCCTACTTTACTTGTCAAAATTGGGTTCATACAAACTTAAGAAGTGATATGCACTATATGTGAAGTATGAAATTATTGGTAGTAGCGGGTTGAAAATGGTCAAAGGCTGGAAATGTGTAGAAAATCAAATGACATAAATTAGTTATGAACTAATTTCTTTGAAGGAAACACGCCAATTTGAAAGTACAACTAATCTAAAGTGCACGGAAATAAATTATTCTACTGCATCAAATATTATTGAATTAGGAAAGTTAAACTTAAGAAAACCATGAATATAATATGAAATTATGACAGAGAACTGTGATAGAAATAAAAGTTGTAAATTATGACATAAAAACCTTAATGGAAATGAAACTATACTAATGCATGAACAAAGCAATCTAACCCCTTGATAATTATCAATATAAATATGCTTTTATTGTTTATTGATTCTTGCAATAAAATAATATTAAACTATGTCAAAATATGAAGCTAAAATAGACCTATAGGACATTTCTACAGGAACTGTGCATTTCTATAGGATTTGCACAGTTTCTACAAGATACTCCTACAGGAAGCAAAATGAAGTTTGAAAAGGTAGTGAAAGTCTTTAAGAGCATTGACAAAGATCGAATATAAAATAAATGAAGTCAATATATGGTTCTTATCCTTGGGAGGAACAAAGGAGTGCTCCAAAAGGTTTTGAACATTTCTACACGATTCTTCTACAACTAGCTAGTTAGTTGAAATCTTAACAAAAATGGAAATTTATCATGCAAAGTTAAATATAACTTCAATAGAGAATGAAACACTATACAAGCAACAGATAATATGCATGAAAACTACAGTAATAGTAAAAAGGGTCCTTGATACCTGTTTGATGGACCCTACCCAAGAAACACAAGGAACCTAAAAGAAAATTTAATGGATTGAAGGAAAAACCATTTTTTTTCATAAATATCAATAGTACATGAGGAACATCAAAGTTCTTAGTCTTCAACAGAAATTCTTGTAGAACATCTCCATATAATGCTTCTCCATAAATTCTCTATATATCTCTCTTAAAATAAGGCCTATATATAACTATAGAGTTTGACCTCCCTTTCTAAATTAAGGAGAGTGATGAGTAAATGAGGGATATCAACCCTTTACATCCATAATTTTAAACTGTTATTGATCAAAAGTGGTCATAAATGCACAAGGAATGCTCTTGGAGGTAGGTGTAGATAATTTCCCTTTATCTTTAGCTCGTATCTTACTTGAGGGGAAAAAATCCCATGTTTCTAGGAGGTTGGTGCCCCTGACTCCTACAATTTGATCTGGTTGGTGGAACACACATATTTTGCCAAAAATAATTAATGAAAAAAGGTATATTATACATATAATCCACCTCAATAATACATTCATTAAGAAACATACAAAATACCCATGACTGACTATTAAATATGGTCACAAGAAAACATAAAGTCATTTTGTGGTGGAAGCATATGTAAAAGATGATCCTTTAGAATGAACAATAATGATTCTCATCATCACCCCCCAACTAAATTATTGCACACCCTTGTGTAACCAAAAATGGTCTTTCTGATATCACTGTTGTTGTTTTTATTCTATACTATGATGTTGTTCATTGTTGCTCTATTGTATATCATATTTCTACTGCTCAATGCCTTAATGTTGCTTAATTCCATGTTTCTTCTCAGGAGAGTGTATATGTTCATTACCCTATTGTCTATCAACATTCTCATGTTTTTCCTACTACTGCTTGCTGAATTTCTATCTCATATACAAATCTATATACTTGGTGATATCTTGTTGATCATGGTATCCCTTATCCTTCACAATGTTATCCCATTATGCTTCTTCCTTTTATATTTTGAGGTTAGCCATAGGAGCTACAGGGAGAAGTAGTGGAGGGATCATCCTTAGCCCAATACAATTAGTTATCATTGACTCCTTAGAGTTTATTTATACCATGGTGTTTTGAGGAGATAAAGTTGCAATGTGTTTGGGGTGTGAGGCTCTCTGATTCTCAAGCCATAAGGCAAGGAATGCCACATCCTGTGGAAAGCTTTCGTTGCTACTTCCCCCAATAATCTCAATGTGTCATCCATATGGGTTATTACTTCCCTTTGTTTGGTTTTCCACACTAGAGTTATATCCTTATCCAAAGAGAGGTTGTGGTGACTTTTTATGAAATATTTAGTCCTGACAACCTCTACTTTACTCCAAAGGGGTGTTTTTTGTTCTTCATCCTTGTACTTTTTGAATTATTTGGCCCTAATTTCCTCATGCCTTATCCAAGAATCAAAGGCCATCAATTTCACATCCCCTACATATGGATTGTGATTACAGTTGCAGGGATGTGGTAAGAAAAGGTTATGTAGGTAGTGTTAGCACTGTGAGTCACACTCGAACTGCAAGAGGATAAGCCCAGTACCCATCAAAATGTAAATTTATTGAAATGGTTTGAGTAGGTGGATCAATAAGACTTTAAAGAAAGGAAAAGACATAAGATATCATTGCATATCAGTTTTGGACCGTTGGGAAATGGATTCATAATTATTATGATCAATGAAGGAATTTAAACTGCCTATCAGACAAGGGATTTGTGTGATGGTGAAGAGAGGAATAAGAGAATTAACATAAAGATGAAAACTCACTAAGAAAAGATTCTCCCTGCAAAGAGAATAGATGTGTTTGTATAATGAACGATGAAACATGGGAAAGATAACAACATATCCTCTACTATCTCAGGAATCCATAAATCAAAGATGCTACATCCATTGAAGCATGAGCAAGATAACAATAGATCCTCTATTGTCTCAGGAATCCATAAATCAAAGATGCTACATCCAGTGATGCATGGGCATGATAACAAAATATTCTCTACTGTCTTAGGAATCCATAAATAAAATATACTACATCCAGTGAAGCATGGGAAACATAACAACATATCCTCTACTGTCTTAGGAATCCATAAATCAAAGATTCTACATCAAGAAAAGAAGAAAAATAAAATATAAACATAGAAGATAGTCTGATAAAACAACTCAAAGGAATCTTCAATAACATAATATTTTACAATCCATTCCCCTCAAGCTTTGAATATGAAAAATATAGTTTTCTACCCCTAACACTCTCTCGGTTCGTCTTCAACTGAAAAACCCTTTCCCTCTTTTCTCATTCATATGATGTATTTATGCTCAAAATAGTAGGCCACAACTAGGATTGTGAGTTGGCCTTCCCATCCACGACTATTCCATCTGTGCATCCTTCTGTCAGACTGTGTGTATTTCCTCCTGTCAGGAACAAGATCAGATCAGTATGGGCCTACAAGAAGAAACCATCCATAGTGGTACCTCAAGATAATAGTTCTATCTCCTCGGCCATGGCTTCCATGCTTCCTATTTATGGACTGAGATGAGGTTTCAACTACTACTCCTTGTTCATTAACTCAATCCTCCTCGGGATTCGAGCGTGTCTGGATGACTAGTGGGAGACCACATGTTTTTGTTGGATATGACATTATACGTGCATGTGATTTTGGGTCCGTCGAAAGTGGTTTGGACCCATACCACTTTCAGGCCCGAAATGCACCATCTTCCACCACATAGCCTCCCTATGATACCGCAGTTTGTATTTCGGCCCAGCTTTGGATTTTAACAACCATGCAACTTTTGGCACCAAAATTATTGGTGGTTGTTGATCCGATCGTGACATGTGAGCTGTAAGCACTGGCTATTTTATCACCCCTGCCAAATCTTTATCCACCTGCCAACTATAACATCCTTCAAACTGTGCTTAGAGATGGCGCTAATTTTGGTGTTGAACAAGAACATTTCTCGGAGGATGATTTCATGAAGCTGATTTGGTGGCCTAAAATAAATTCCATGTAGCCATCATCCAGAGGGACATATGGAGAAAGACCTAAAACTTTGAGAGAAAGAACTCCAGAGAAAATCAAGAGGGGAAGTCTCGAAACTCCTGAAGTCTGACCTCTCGAAGTAAATCATGACTGTCCACTGGAGGAGGATGCATAGTGCTTGATATTTAACTCTGGGGCTTCTGTCTAGCACTAAAACTTGCACAAATTTTGGAATTCCTAATGCCTGAGAGTCGCTAATCTGAACTTCACAGGGGATTGTTACACATAAAAAATACTCACTTTGATAGTGTCGTAAGTGTCGTCATTACAAGTGTCGTAAGTGTCGCATTTTTCTCACAAGTGTCGCAAGTGTCAGGAAAATCATACTTCCATAATGCCTATGTCATACCTATAATGACATCAAAAAGACATTTGAAACACCTCAAACATTTGATTTGGAAGAAGAGGAATGGTTAACTGGGTTTATGAACCTCTTGCCATTTGAAAGAACCACTAAAATTGAGTTTTTAGAGGAGAACACTCCCCTATACCTCTCTCAAGAGTGTTGGCGCCCCCCTAAAGATTGTCTGGGAGAATTATAACATTTGTCTGCCCTTTTTTTGGAGTGCTACTACTGTCAGGAGTGTTGGAACGCCCCTATGCATTTCCATGCAGCGCTATAACGCTCTGACACCCCTTTTGAGAGAGTGATACCTATTCTAGGAATAAAATTTGTTTGTTGAGAAGAACGAGGGGAATATCCTCTCAATATATGAAGGCAGTTGGATTCAAATCCTTAGCCAAGCCATGATCACAGGTAATATCCATAACTAAAGGAGGAAAATCCTCAACTTAATCCAAAGATATATCAAGTAGTTGGGCCTCTCCAAGCCTATTTAAACAGGCCTTCTCATGGTGAAAGGGAGAAGGATTGGAAACATGAAACCTATGATCTCATAGGAAACATATAGTGAAGTGGAGAATAATCAGTGAAGCTATTTTCATTCTGATCGTGGGTCTTTTGAGAAAGGGTTAGACAAGGAGGACTTGATGAAGCTGTTGAAATCGCATCTACGGTTGTAAGTTTCCTTCGTTGTTTTTCTCATTAATATGATATGCTTGGCCTGTTTCTTTCCAGTTTCTGTTTAATCTCACACGAAATTGTCTCTAATAGATAGGTCTATTTCAAGATAATCTGAATAGAGTAGGAAGTGGTTGTATCTTTGTTTGTCTACAGGGCTTATCGAGAAGCACAAGGTTGGAGCTCAATTCAGACCGTGCAGGGACAAACACCGGTAAAAGGTAGTTCTTTTATCCTTCCTCCTCACACATTAGTCTATAAATATCTAAAATGAAGTCATGACCATGATAAGAATATTTTGTCTTAAGAGTTAAGAGTCTAGCTCTCAAGAGAAGATCTACCTGTCCGTAGGGAGATTTTCCTTCAACAAAAATTGGCGACTCCACTGGGGATGAATCGAAACTTTTCAGTTTTGGTCTTCCTCATAGACCTTGTCTTACCCTTTATAGTTTTTAGACCTTGTTCACCCCATATGTTTGATTTCATATCATGATTGACTCTTTACCCCATCACATTCATCTTGATTGCCAAAATTTGACTGAAATTTTGGGTTTTTGGACAATTTTCTGAGTTTTTGAAGCCTGGTGCCCCTGCACCTATGTTAGCCCAGTCCCAACTCTCCCTGGAAGTCTTAAATAGAGATTTATAATGCTCAGGTGTCCCTTACACCAGAGCACCAACCTCTCCTTTGCAAAAATACCTTCCAAAATTGCATTTTCTGAGGTCCAGAACCTGTTTTTTCACTTGCTGAGGTTCTTTGTGATTTAATGCTTCTTCCCATTGATCTTTGACATCCTTCCTTCTGAGAAGTAAGAACCTTGATTTTTAGATTTGGTGGCCTTCTTCCTTCTTTTGATTTTTTTTTCTATTGAGAACCTGGAATCAATTCGTTCCTTTCTTCTCTCTTATCCGACTCAGCAGGAACTTTGGTGAAGGGCATCAACAATATGAATCATCTTATTTGGTTCTTTGAGGTCATTGTTCTTAAAAAATATCTCTTTTGTGTAAATTGTTTGATTTTTCTTTGTTATATTTTGTTTTCTGTTTGCTTCTTGTTTCAATCATAGCAAGAGGGTGTGTGTCATTTGTGCGAAATCTGCTTATACTTGTCTGAATATCCTTGATCTAAAAGGGTAGTTGGTAGGAGAAGTTTTTTGCATTGAATTAATAATCATTCGCATACAAACGAAAAAGATACATTTTAGTGATTGGTTTTCATATTAGAAGGCGCTTTTGAAAATGTTTTAGCATTGTATTGGATTTGATTGAGAACCAATAGACTGAGGATATTTCATATTAGTGTTTGATAGTGAAAATGACTCTTTCTCTTTCCCTTAAATAGGAGTTCATTGAAAAGAAACGATTTCTTATCATATTTCATGCATCTTTTTGGGAATTGAGTTCTCATCCCATCAGTTTCACTTTCATGCACCCTTTGAGTAAAGAACAGTTGTAAAACGAACGCTAATTAAAAATTATCTAGAACATTTTTTGTTTTTAGGATCTTCCACCAACAATAGACTAGGGTTAGCACATTGGATTAGGCTGTGAGTACAACTCTCCAAAGTTTTCAAAACAAACATTAGCATCATGAGCTAGGGAGAGTCAAATCCAATTATCGTATTGGTTTTTTGGGATCCCCCTCTCACACAGGGGTTACGCACGAGGTCACATTCGGGTGAATTACAAAGATTATCCCTCTGTGGTTCAACTGTTTGTAGTGGTCAGATTGTATATTGGGGGTCACTTGAAGGTATACCCACAATTATGTGTGGGAGCCTCTTGAGTTGATTTCAGACTTGTTATCCTGCCCATACGTTTTGGATCGGACTATCGACTGTACCCACCCAGGGACTCACTGCGAATTGGTGTCTTTAGTTGCCATAATCTTTAGGTACTTACATAAGGTGACAGTGAAGGGAAGTCTCACTGTACCTAGAACAAACATTGGTCAAACTCACTCGGGCTCCTTGAAGGGTAAATCCACAATTACTGTGTGGAATCTTGCACCAAGGTGAAATTCTGTTAAGTAGGTCGCCATTGTAACTGTTCCACCATATCCTAGCCCCTTCTCGACTTGATCACACGATGTTGGATTTCATCACCAACTAGTACGATCATCGAGAGAAGTTTTGTTTTCTTGGTTGATTCCTAGATTTTATTAGCGTATGATGTTTCTTTTTGTTAGTTGGCCCTAGTTTTTCAATGTTCTCTGTTATTCTCCAAAATTGAGACTATAGATGATAAAGGTCTTTGCCGATCACGTAGGATGCAAGGACTACCTCCAGAATGCTATCAACCCTTACCTCCTAACCCTCCAAAAGACAACTACCGTAGAGAGGTAGAAAATCAATCTGACGTTGGAAGTGTTATTGCTCCTCCGTTATATAACTTAGAAGGTGCTTTGGTCATGATTGAAAATACCACTACATCTATGTCAGTAACCCCTCTCGAACCACTTTTAGTTCGTTTAGACTCCCTTGGGAATGTCATAGACGAAGATATCCCACAATTACCGGAGAGGATCTTTACCGAAACATATATGGGATCCACATAACCAGTCTTTGGTGACGAGTATAGGACTCCTGTTCGTCCTAGCACCATAGTAGAAACCAATCCCACACCTGCTCGGTCTATATGAAGGAATTCATCGGGACGCGATCTCTATGAACATTTCAAATCCTTTCGACAACCCTTTCAACCTCATGACCCTCCTAGTGAAACAGGACCATCTGGTCAAACCATGAATCAACCAGTCGATTAGGTTATTAACCCTACTGTTACATCAACACAAGTCCATCCTAATGTTGGACTCATCACCTCTACTCATATCCAAAGCACTTCAATCTCTACCCCCGTTTCTACAAGATTTTACTCTATAGCTCCATATGTTCCACACGATCCTACTGGGACATCTTCTCACCCGAGAACACAGACCCTTGCTGGACAAACACAATTGGTTGAAGGGAAACCACCATCCAACAAACATTTTCCTCCTAGAGGACTACCTTTCAATGGTGGGCCTACCCCTCCCGGGGGAAATCCCCCTTTTCATGCTCCTCCTGGAGGACAACCTCCATTTGCTAGTCATACCCTGGTCGTATATCCACTACTGGAAGGGGGGCAACCCTTGTTTGCTGGAAACCCTTCACAATATTGGGGAGTACCTTTAGAAGGAACTTTTACTCAACCCCACATTGGAGGGCACTCGTATAATAACCCACTAGGAGGAGTGTCCAATCCTGTTCCTTACAGAATATCTTATAGATAATCTTATCCGGACGCCATCCCAAACACCACTTGGAGTTGTCTGGAACCACAGTCTTATCCTCCTCATGGGTCTAATGTGTATCCACCTCCGATATCTACTCCTTACCATTCGCAAGGGAAAAATGTTTATCCTCCTCAAGGGAAAATAAATCACCCGACCTATAATGTTCAGAACCCACCGGGTTATGCAAATGTTTCTCATTCATCATCGAATCCTTCTTATTCTAGACAACAACAACCATATGTAGGAGGACCTACTGGTTACAACTATCCACCTAACCCAGTTTATGGTCCTACTGGTGTTCCTATGCCACACCAGTACCATTCACAAATTAACCGACAGCTACCTTGCCTTGCAACTCTGGATCTCCTAGACTTGTCTCGGTTAACTAATGATCATATTTTTCATTCACCAGTTTGGCTAGTCATTCCAGCTAAACTTGCTTCTGATATTCCAAAATTTGACGGAAACCCTGGTGAAGATCCGAACAACCATGTGATGACTTTCCATTTGTGGTGTTCATCAAACTCCCTCATGGATGATTTTGTACGTTTGCATCTTTTTCAGCGAACACTTACCAGTTCGACAATAAAGTGGTATATTGAACTACCATGTGCTTCTTTTCATGATTTCAATTCCCTTGCCATGTCTTTCCTCATGCACTTTCAACTACCTATCCACTATGAGACAAGTACTGAACTCTTGACCTCCCTTTGTCAAACTAACTCTGTGCATATCTATGACCATATTCATGAGTGGATGTGACGATGAAGGATGATCAAGGTAGTCATTCCTGACATACTATTGGTAGAATGGTTTACTAAATCATTGTTACCCCCGATCACTCACGATGTCACTATGGGTGGTGCGGTCACAGAAGAACAAGCCATCACTTGGGCTCAATATTTAGATTTGGTTTATTCCCAATCTGGTACTTTGTATGATTTGTTTCTGAATGATTCTCAAGCTAATACCGATCCATTCAAACCATCTTCCTCATCTCATGCGGATGGTGTTATCGGTTCTTTCAAAACTCAATCTATTTCCCAATCACTCACACTCTCCTCTACCTCCCCCCAAACTTAGATCTCTGAGGTGAATGCAGTTCAATCTGCCCCTTCACAACAATCCGGAGGTAAGAAGAAGACAAAGAATAAATCAAAAAATAATAATGAACAACTAAAAAATCAAACACCTGCTACCGAAAAGAAATCACAACAGAAACTGAAATTCCCGTGTATCGTTTGTGGTGATGATCACTACACTTGAGATTGTCTTCTTCGCAATGAAGTGGCCAAAATTTTCCAAGGAAAGTCACAACCCTTTGTGCTCACTCAGCCTTTTCCACAACAACAATCCATGGTTGCTAAAACCCCCTCTCTTGGGGGTAGTTATAGCCATCCTCATGATGAGCCCTCGTCGAGTGCACATATTTATATGTTTAATGGAATTAATTTGACCACTCGCTCTAAGACATACGGCACACCAGGTAACCCTGACAAAGGAAAATACATTAACGGTACTGGTACTTTACCGGATCCATCATCGTCCTCCATTAGTATTCCATCGGTTAATCCTTCTTCTGGACCACTTCAGATTGAGAAACCCATGTTCGACTCTATATTATGCCCTCCTAAGAGAATTATCCACAAAGCTACTTTTAATCCTAGTTCACGTGCCGCCCAGAACTACAACATTGTTGAATATTTGGCTCAAGCACCATGTGCTATGTCTACGTTAGAAGTTCTACAACACTTCCCCAGTCAACGTAGAATTCTCTTGGCTGCTCGGCGTTGTTGATCCTGAGTCGTCCAACCATATCATGTTTAACCTGGATAATTATGTGTCTTGACTCTCTCGCAAACTTTCTTTCCAAGTTGATGTTGTTGTTCAAAATCAACAAATCCACCGAACTATTCTGGATGAGGGAGCCTCGACTTGTGTCATCATGTCATTGGTGTGTTGGAAAGGTTTAAAATCACCAACACTCAACAAATCCCCAATGATGTTACACTCCTTCGACGGGCAAGGTTTTCATCCCCATGGGATTTTACAGTCCCTGCCCATCCAATTGGGTGGAAAAACTGTTACTGTTGATGTCGAGGTGGTCGATGCTCCCCTCAATTACAACTTGTTACTTGGAAGAAGTTGGTTTTATGCTATGAATGCCATTGCCTAGTCAATTTTTCGATGTGTCCAATTTCCTCATTAGGGAAAAATTGTCACTGTTGATCAGTTGCATTTCTGCATGACCGATGCTCACGTTCCCGCTACCAACAATATTCCTTTCTTAGGAGACCACAAGATCACATATGAAAGTGTTGGTGTTGGATTACTAAAATATTCTAGCCTCATGGGTACCTTCCATACACCACTTCCACCGACTACATATCATATTTCCACCATCGATATGATTTCGACCATGGCTTATCAATCTTTGGAATCATCTGACTCTTGGATTGTACCTTGTCCGTTGGAATTCGATGCACTAGGTGACACCGCGCCACTTAGTCCAGCCGAAACATCATATGTTTCTATCCAATCTGCTTCTCCCTCATTAGATGACCAACATCTATTGGTAGCTGACGTTTCCTCGATGCAATCACGGTTGAGTTCCTTGTCATCTGCGATCGACTACATTTCCCCAACTTTTCCTTCAGATGAATCTATTTCGGAGATGCTTTGCATTGACAAGTTACCTTGGGATAATAACCATCACCGATCCTCTTTTCTTCCCCCTCGTGAAGAAATTCGGAAAGATATACAGTCTATCTCCCCTCCTGATGTCAATTTTCTATCATATCCCATGCTTTCAACTTGCAATGATTTGGATCCGGTAGTAGACATGGTGATTTCTTCGGTAGGGTTATTGGAGCCTGATCTCCTTACTCTTATCGTGACCCTCGACATGTGTTCCTTCCCAAGTGATTATCTTCCATCCAATGAATATCTCTTGGAAGCCATGACCGAATTTTGTCCCTTGACATGGTATCCTTCCAGAGCGTTATCCTCTCGGAACCCATGATCAGGAAGAAACCACGAGCATAGTTTCTCTTCTATGTGGAAAGTTCATTAAAAAATGAAATAAAGGTCCTGAGCATAGTTCTTTTCCTGTGTCAAGCTCGTTAAAAAATGAAACAGTCACATCTCTTTAACCTTATTTTCATCCACCCTTATCCTTTTTCTCATCTACTAGAGAAATTGGTGACAAACTCAAAGTCGGTGAATGAATTGAAGCTTGGAGGGCATGTCTCCAGCCTTTGATGATCATTTTGAAGTTAATCCACTAGCTTTCAAGCTGGGGGAATACCGAGCTTAGTCTTTGTTCTTTCTCGTGCTCGAAAATACATGAGAATGCATCTGGGTAAACTTTTATCTCTTTTTCAGACCTGTATGGATACACGAAAAAGGAACCCCTTGGAGTCTTCTTTAATCTCTTTTCAGACTCTCTAAACATGAAAAGATTGCCAAGTGATCTTGCTTCCTTTCCCACTCATTAAAAGGTTTGAAAGGGCGTCTTTTGAGTGATATTTATCTATTTTTCAGCCTCTCGAGACTAACATTATGAAAAAGGACAACATTGGAGTCATCTTTAAGTTCTTTTCAGACTCTCTGAACATGAGAAGCTTGCCGAGCGACCTTGTTCTCTTCACGCTCGTTAAAGTATTTGAAGAAAATGTCTGTTGAGTGATAGTTTATCTCGTTTTCAGTCTCATCAGACTACTTTACGAAAAAGGAACTGAGAGATTTCTCTTTTAAGTGTTTTTCCGGACTCTATAATCATGAAAAACCTTTGAGTTTTCTGTCTTTGGACTTGTTAAACAAACATCGACAGGCCCATATGGGACTAAACTCTTACTTCTTCTAGTTAGTTAAAAAGGAAGAGGTACTTACCAAAGATGAGTCATATCAAGCATGTGTTACCCTCCTCGAGCTCGTTAAATTAAAAAGAGGTACTCGTCTATCTGGATGGGGGGAAAATTGAAGGAAGCAAGCCAAGCATTTTTTGAGAACATTACCAAGTAACTCTTAGAGTCACCCTTGAACATGACACTTTGTATTTGAGCACATATTAATCCATTGAACCTTTGCACTGAACCAATCCTCTGAGTTTTTCTTTGGGTCACCCGACAAAAGTCACAGTATCCACTGCATTATCATGTTTTGGTCCATGTCATGTTTCTATTGTTGTGCCTCAGTGTTCAAGGGAAGTATCCGCCTCGAGAATCAGCCATCACAAATATCTTGTCTCAATACCCATGTCACTCCATGTTCATTTGATCTACCAATTACATCTCTGTGTCTATTTCATGTCATTGATGGGGGATGCATCAAGGCCCTCCTTCGACGAGTCTATTCTTGTTGACTTCAACACATTATCCAGGAACTAGACTTAGAAACCAATTAGTACTTTGGGACCTACATGCCTCAATGGCAGGCCTCCTCACATTCGATAGTGGTTTTACATCATTGACCTCTGATCGAATGATTCCATGGATGTTTGACTTCAGCTCATCTATTCAGATTCATTGGAATGTACTAGAAGTACCTTGGGAATCATTGACATTAATGATGATTTCCCTCACTCTTATTAATGGTTTACATCATTGACCGGTAATCGAGTGGTTTCTTCCATGTTCGACATTAGTACGTCTATTCACATGGTTAGATTCATACTACACCAGGATCGGTAAGAAGACCCTGGGTTGAGTCATCACTCTTATATGTACTTTGCCCAGGTTGCGAAGGAGTTTCTATTGAACAATGACACATATACTGTCACATAGATCCACTTTGTATTGGTCATGGCTATGTCTTATCATCTCGTAGATCCACTATGTATTATTCGTGGCTACGATCAATTTAGGTCATAGGAGTATAGATCCACACTGTATCCTCGGTGGCTATACCTTTTATCAATACAATTATGGATCCGTAGTGTATTTTATGGAAACCATACCTTACAAGTCTTTATCACCCAAGCATAGGTATGATTTCCTTGGGTTTGAAACATGTCATAATATTTGTTGGATGTTTGTGTGCAACTTCTGTCAGGTTCTCTGTGTCTATACCCTTTCTTGAAATTCTATAAGTCATTTCAGCTATCAACACTTGTCTTCTAACTTCATACTTTGGGGGACAATCTGTTACACATAAAAAATACTCACTTTGATAGTGTCACAAGTGTCATCATTACAAGTGTCGTAAGTGTCGCATTTTTCTCACAAGTGTCACAAGTGTCAGGAAAAACATACTGCCATAATGCCTATGTCATACCTATAACGACATCAGAAAGACATTTGAAACACCTCAAACATTTGATTTGGAAGAAGAGGAATGGTTAATTGGGTTTATGAACCTCTTTCCATTTGAAAGAACCACTAAAATTGAGTTTTTAGAGGAGAACTCTCCCCTATACCTCTCTCAGGAGTGCTGGCGCCCCCCTAAAGACTATCTGGGAGCGTTATAATGCTTGTCTGCCCTTTTTGTGGAGTGCTACTACTGTTAGGAGTGTTGGAACCCCCCTATACATTGCCATGAGTGCTATAATGCTCTGACACCCCTTTTGAGAGAGCGCTACCTATTCTAGGTAGAAAATTGGTTTGTTGAGAAGAACGAGGGGAAGATCCTCTCAATATCTGAAGGCAGTTGGATTCGAATCCTTGGCCAAGCCATGATCACAGGGAAGATCCATAACTAAAGGAGGAAAATCCTCAACTTACTCCAAAGATATCTCAAGTAGTTAGGCCTCTCCAAGCCTATTTAAATAGGCCTTCTCATGGTGAAAGGGAGAAGGATTGGAAGCATGAAACCTATGATCTCATAGGAAACACACAGTGAAGTGGAGAATAATCAGTGAAGCTATTGTCATTCTGAACGTGGGTCCTTTGAGCAAGGGTTAGACAAGGAGGACTTGATGAAGTTGTTGAACTCGCATCTACAGTTGTAAGTTTCCTTCGTTGTTGTTCTCATTAATATGATATGCTTGGCATGTTTCTTTCTAGTTTGTGTTTAATCTCACATGAACTTGTCTCTAATAGATAGGTTTATTTCAAGCTAATCTCAATAGAGTAGGAAGTGGTTGTGTTATAACCCTAAAATGCACCATAAAGTATTTTCTTCGTTGGCAGCATTATGAGTCGCCCTTGGATAAAGCACATCTGTCCGTTTGATGCATCAGACTATGGGATTTAGTACGACCTTAGGAAGCTTTGATCGTTACAGAGTAGTGTCCTCCACCGTTTGGTTACTCTTCCAAACATATGG
>ML786636.1:416704-444335 GCA_009831015.1 Picea engelmannii | reverse complement strand
ATAGTCCTCCAAAGGGTGCCACTTTGAAACAATGTGTCATTTTGGAAATGAAACATTGCACCCCTTCATTTAATTAACACAAATGGTTACTTTTATTAATTAATTTCTGTACACCAATTTAGGCAGTGATTTTCGTATGACGATTCTGGAGTGATGCAAATGAATGTTAAAATTCTACAACATGGGTTTTTATCATAACATGCCCCATTAGCTGAGATGTAGGAAATTTCCCCATAAAGTGTGTGAGGTGGCCAGTGAAAGTGGTTCTTTGAAGGAATGTTTCCCATATTGTCAGATACCAGATTGAATTCAGAAGATATTACCTTTCTGTGAATGTGTAAATCAACCTCCACATATCTCCTTTGTTGGTGATTATTTAAACTCAACTTTTGAACAGTTTAATTGATGGTTATATTAAAATTGGTTCTCTCTCAGTTTCTAGTCACTAAATATTTGAATTGGTCTCACCCTTTTTCATATTTGCTTCCTCATTCGATCAACAAACATCTTTTTGGTTGACTCAAGTAGTAGACATTTCAACTTGAGTATTTCAATTCTAGTCGACCCATCTTGCTTTAGCCTCGAACCGAATTGTATTTAATTTTTCTTCGACTTCGACCTTTAGGTTACTTCTTTCTTGGACTGACTCTACTTGGAAGAAAAATAACTTGAGAAATTCGAGTTTGGTCGTCTTGACTTGCTTTGGTCGAATTGTATTTCTTGACTCAATTTTCCTTTGACTTCGACCTTCAGTTGGTCGAATTGTCTTCGACTCTTCTTGAAATGGATCAACTTGTCTTCTCCAACTTTCGTCAATCTACAGGCTTGCAGTCGGTCTACTTGTGTTCGACTAGTCTTGCAGTTCATTGAATTATAAATATTCAACCTTATAGTTGTTTGAATCGACTCAACTTGTGACTCAATGGTGTCAATGCTTCCTCACTAAAAATCCACCAATGACATTTTGTCTCATCTCTAGAATCTTCTTCAATTGATATTTTATAGATCACTTTTAATGAACCATGTCTTATTAGCTTCTTTATTTGTGATTTTTATGGATCCATATTGGATTATCCATGAATGCTAATGAAACAATCTCAACCTTATACATTTTATTTTTTTGCATGGATGCTAATGAGAAAATCTCAACCTTATACAATATAGGATGAGTGTATCAAGATCATACAATATATTAGTCAATATTATCTTTCTATTGATATTCAAGTCACCTTCATAAGATTATGTCCAATATTGACAATGTTTGACATTCAAGTCACCTTCATAACAATATGTTCAATATTGGCAGTGCTTCTCAAACCAATAAATCAATGATACTTCACCTATTTATCAAGGTGGACATCAATAACAACCAAATTGCCAATAGTTACTATAGAAACATAGTTCGGTTGGAACTGTGTAAATACAAAATTCTACATGATGTAATTTTAAAGAAGGATAAATAATTTTTAATGTCGAGAGGGTTCGATGACAGGCTCAACAATTTGTTAGAATGAGAGACCTTAAATCATGGGACATTGTTTCAATTTCAGAAAAGATTCTACGGGACTATAACTTGCGGGAGAAAAAAAAAGTATGTCTTGCTTGTTGTTTAATGACCATGAAACTTTCCAGTAGTGAACATGGGTCAAAACACACAAAAAAAAACCTGAATGAATGTAACAAATCTTTTATATAGAAATGATAATTATTTATCTATGGTTTCATGGTTACCTGCAATCTGTTATAGGAAATTCTTCACTTGCAACATCCTCTGGATGATTATTTTTCTTCCCCTCTTTTGATGCGATATAGAATTCTTGATTCCACACAACTAGAGCCACTCTTCCTCTTCAAACTTGAAATGGTGCTCTGATTCATACAACTTCGTGTTATACCCTTAAATCATCGAGGGGATTGTTGTCTTGTCGTAGTAGAACAACAACATTTGACTTGTATTCATGATTCCCTAATTTGTGCCCTTTCTCACTCAAGGAAGTAAATTTCCACTTGAACCATTCCATATCCACATGTCAATTCAAATTTTGCATGAATTATTGTTGCACGTCAAAATTCCTCACTTCGATAATGTCCCATTGTCATTGTGTTAAATATCGCAAGTGACACACTTTTGTCGCAAGTGTCACAAACATCATATTTTCGTCTCACATGTGTCGCATTGTGGATGGAATAATAATTACACTTGGTACACCCTCTAAGACTTGTTAGAAGAGGAAAACATGTCATTTGGAAAATCTTATAAACATTTTCCCTTGAAGAAATATCATCTTAAACAAATTGTTGGAGATCAACGCTCCCCTGCTCACATGCAGGGAGCACTAGCGCTTCTTGTCCACTTATCAGGGAGAATTATAACGATCTGTTGCCATCTTTAAGGGAGCATCAATATGTTGAGGGAATCTTGGGGAGGAATCCCCCTTATCTCTAAGGACATCTAGAAAGCATTCGAGTTAGTTTGGCTCGAATCCAAGTTATAGGATGGATCTAAGGGAAATCTCATAACTGATGGAGTCATATCCTCAAATTATTCCAAATATAGCTAATATGGTTGAGCCTCTTAAATCCTATATAAGGAGGCATTCTCATGGTGAAAAAGGGGGATAATATAAGTGAAAAGTATTGTCATTTTGATCGTGGGTATTTTGAGCAAGGGGTTGGACAAGGAGGATTTGGTGAGGTTGTTGCATCTGCATATACAAGTTGTAAGTACATTTTTATGTTCTCATTAATATATTCTTGGCCTATTTCCTTCAATTTTGTGTATGTTTACATAGGCTTGTGTAACACCCTTGTTTTCCCCAAATTTTAATTAATCATAAAATAGGATTACCATTCTAAGGCATGTGGACAATGTAAATGTATTATTGTTAAACTGCCATAAATGACTATTGGGGGTGAAGCATTGAAGTACGAGCCGTGATATCTCTAGAGGAAAGAAATCAGTTAATGATGAGAGGACCAGTGGTTGAATTATTAACCACCCCCGTGAGTGGAAGCATGGTCTAGCTACGAGATGTCAGCCCGAAGTACCACATGGACCTGCAAACCTAAGCTTCCTTATTACAAAAGGAACATGACAGGTCAGAAACCTTCCAAAGGAGGGAAGGTAAGATACATACAGACACACAACAAGAGAGGAGATATGAGACAGGACAAGATCACAAGCTTGTAAGGGAGATGTGTGAACCGAAAGGAAGTGTTGATAACATGGCCTGAAGGACCCGAACACAATCTTGGTGCTGAGGAAGCATCTAGTAAACCTCGCAGGGCAACTGTGACAGAGAGAGTTTCTCTGAGAGATGTGTAAATTCCCTAGTGATATCATGGATTGGAATAGGGGTGGCCATAGTGCTAAGAATGAATTCCTCTGATCCTATGGTTAGGTGGAAAGGTGCACACCCACAGTCATTTGGTTGGATGCAACTTGTAATAGATAAGTACTCTCATACCCTGTGAAATTAAGCTGTAATTATGTAATGAAAAGGGATATACTATGAAGGACCCAAGGATGTGTATGTTTTCTTAATATTTATATTGTATCTCTTTATTCTTGTTTAAATTGTGTATTTAAGAAAGTATGGATTGGACATGTTTTTTATTCATAAATGCTTATGCCCTGTGGTGGGTTAAGCTAGAACCACGAATTGTGAGTTCATCAACCTTGGGCACAATTCACGTACGCATGTCAACACTCCTAGTCGTTCTGAGTCCCTTGGAGGAGGGATTCTATTAAATCTCAAGAGATATAGTGCACATATGCATAGGCTCTCCACGAGGCAGGCAAAGACCGAGAACCACTTAAGTTCTAGAGTTGAAGAATAAATGTAACGGGTGTGAGGAAGGATTATTCCAAGTGTTAAGTTCAAGAGAAAGAGCGCAAAGATCTTAAGCCTTTCAGAGCTAACAAATCTTAGGAAGAACAATGAGGTTGAAGTATCACAAGGGAAGGTCCCTTATTTTGAAGATGAATGAACAAAATCTATTCGAAAGAAGCCACGGTCTGTTGTGACCATTAGGTATGGGTAAGAGCATGGGAGTTAACCTTAGAGTCATTAAGACTTCGTGAGTTCGGAGAATTGAGTGAGTTCATCATAAGGGAGGTAAAATTCCAGAAGTCCCAAAGTTAAATATGAGCCTTAGATCTAAGGATGACTGGGAACTTTCCTGACCATCAGATCCAAGAGGTAGATGATAGTGATGTTACCAGAACTAACCATGACTTAAGAATCTGATAGTGGAGATGGACGTGAGTCATTTAACGAGAGGAGAGGCCATCCCGGTCATCAGATCGACTCAAATAATCACTAGAGTTACTGAATCAAACACCAACTGCTCAATTTATTCGATGGTTGGGAATCATTGCAGAGTGCGAAGGTGAATTTAACAGACCTGCTAGTTCACATCCCACAATCAACCCATGTCACTGATCTTGTTGGGGATGGAAGATCAATGACTAGTATTAGACTAGAGTCGAGCAAGCACTTGTCATATTGCGGAGGTGGGACCCCACAATCACTGTGAACCGTCAATCTATGAATGGAGATCGAGGATGGGCAATCATTGCAAAGCACGAAGGTGAAAGTAGCGGATGCACTAGTTCACGACCCACAATTCACTAACGTTGTTGATCTCGTCAGGATGGAAGATCAATGACTCTGGTTAGAGTAGGTTGGGTGAGAACTTTCCATATTACGGTGGTCAAACTCTTTGATACAGATCATGCATGTTGGGGCCCCACAATTTCTATGAACGGTCGATCATCATTGACCTTCAATCTAATTTTGACGAGATCCCTAAAATGCAAGGAGTGTGTGGGAAGGAGAAATATTCAAGGGGAATCAAGCTCGGAGGAGATAGCACTTTCAGGTGTGCAGGTGAAGTCCAAGAGATGGACCCATAGGAGGAGCAAAGGTCGAGGCCTTTGAACACTTAGAAAATATTCTAAGTCGGAAGAGATTAGAAGCTCAGGAGGAGGAGCAATAGTGGTCATTGGATCACAATTCAGAGGACCAATAACCATCTAATTGGAGAAAGGTGCCTGAGCCTTAGTGCTTTGCACATGTAGGAGAGTGGACTTACCAAAGTACCAAAGTAGTTTGGGACCATCCATCATCAAGGAGAATGAAGTAAATATCAAGCATCAGATCCAGAGGACAGGTGGCATAAACCTGTAGACTCCGGGTGAAAGTACTCTAGGAGAAAATGAAGGAGTAAAGTTTTAAATCGTCAAACCCCGAATAGACGAAGCATCTAGGAGTTGTTGATCTGTGAGAGGACACATGTCATCATATATCGAACTCCGGATAAAACACTCTGGGAGAAGTAGAGCATGGGGAAATTGAAATTTTAAATCGTCGAAGGATGAAGTCCCAAAGCATATGATAGTCATTGATTTGAAAGTGGAGGCGTGGAGCCAGACCTAGAACTTCGGAGGAAAGCAAAGGGTGAAAGCGCCGAAGTCCCAAATGAGATATCGATCTTTGATTGAGGAGGAGGTTGAAGGATCGTTGATCTGGTCTTGGTTGAAAAGTGTCAAATCCCCGAAGAGGACCAGGGCCATAAATTTGGAGAGGACAGGTGTTAGAAGATCTGACACTCTAGAAGGATTCACTCTGGAGATTTGTGTTTGTGGAGAGAGGATTTGTGTTTGTGATTATGGAGCACTCTGGGAGAAAAGGGTGAATGAAGGAGAAAGAAATCCCAAAGGCCGGAGAGCTAGAGCTCATCAGAACCATTTGTGTTTTGAGGAAATATGTCAGTAGTTCTTCCACTCTAGAAGATAGCTAATGATGGAGGAAACAAAAGTTGAGAGTTGAAACTCGTAAAACCTAAATCGCGAAATAAATCACAGTCGTTGATTTAGAAAGGTTAGATATGATCCATAGATTCAGAAAGGATAGATCTAAGTCGTCAGGTCAGAAGAACCTTCGAGGTCATGAGCTTCACGGTCTTGTCGCATTGTGGGGACCGAAAGTGCGTTAACTTTAAAAATTTGAGGCAGGTCGCAATCCAGACCACGGTTTTGGAGAAAGGACACCTGGAGGCTCAAGGTGAATTTCGGGGAGAAAAGTAGTTGGTTTCAAACCACCCTTGGGCATGCCCACAATCTTGTGGATTATGTGAGATCATCTCCCAAGTTCATGACAAGGAAGGGATTATCAGAAAAGGGGCTAGCGCCCAAACTCGGAGATTTTGCAAGCAAAAAATGGGAAGGTCACGAGTACCATTAGACCTACACCCAGAAGTCAAAAGAGTCTACGTTTAATTGAAGAATGAGACCATCAAGGTCTCATAGAGTCATTTGGATCCAGAATTAGAGATCCTTGACCAAGAGGTTGTACTGGTTCCCTGACTTTCCAAATTAGAAACCATGGATGGACAATTTGTCCTTTAATAAAAGTGAAAATTTTTATGCCCCATCGTGGGTGTGTTACAAATTGGTATCAGAGAATGGTTGCAAAACTTGGCCTGATTGGGCTCATGCACGAGTCATGTAAGGAGGTATTATCATCTGCATTTACTCCTTGAGGAGAAGGACAACAAATTGAACCCGTGATTTTGGGAATTCTTGTTGAATTTCAGCAGAAGAATTTATTTAGCCTTTGTCAAAGTGATAACTACTCTTACCAGAGTAGGGATATGCTACTTAACATTTATAATAAGACTTGAATGTGGATAGCTGAAGGTGGTAGGTATTCTTTCAAGGGTAGTTGAAGCCCAAAGGATGGATGACCTAGTGTTCATAACACTACTTCTAAGCATAGGCAGTTGGAACTTCAAGCACTGATGATGGTGGATTATATAATGGTTAATACCTTTATGGGGTTAAAGGAATTTGATAGGATTAGGTAGGATCCTTGGTAGTCATAGTTACTTCTTTATATTAAAAATTGGAGTATATAACTTCTCATGACCAGAGAAAATTGAGATGGGTAAAACCTATGGACACTGAGGCAAGAAGGTTTTCTTGCTAGATGTTGTCGCATAAAGAGGAAAGTGACCATGGTTGGCTATTTCCTTGAGAGAAGGAAACATCAATACGATATATGACTATGATATTAGTCCTATAAGTGACTGAAATATCAAACTAAAGGACACTAATGATGAAATTAAACTATCAAGTGAATGCATGAGGTAAAAATGTGCAAGAGATGCACCTACTTATACATGAATGTGTATACATGATCATAAGGATGATTGGAAGATCCTTGGGAAAAGGATATAGAAGTCGGATATGTCCATGTGTGTGAATGACATGGAAAAAGTGAAAGCAATAAGCTAGCATGATGAATACTTATATGTGTTTAGTTATGGTTGAGTGCATGGGTTTAATGCATTGTGGAGCTTCCTGATATTAAGCCTGATATTAATACTAGTTAAGTATGAACGATATTGAGAGTGCAAGTGATGCACATGTATGATGTAAGAGTATAGTTATAAATACAATATGGTTTCCCTGATGAGTGAAAAATAAAGCAATAATTTCTCTTGTCTAGAATAAATGAATACTATGGATGCATGGTTGAATCCATTTCGAAGAGTCATGAAAGTTCTATTCCAAATAATAGCTTGAGGGGAAATGTATTCCCTTTCCTCAGGAAATACTAATATAATTAGATAAAAAGGGTAAATGAGAAAAGATGCTCTGTTGTCATAATAAGAGGCAAATGATTATGCCTTTGAGAATCACATGAGAAGGATTGTGAACAATCCTGAGTTGAATGATCTTAAAATTAGAGATGTAGGTGGGCTATGAAACATACCTGTGACCGCTACAAGAAGGTTTAGGATTATGAATATGGTTAAGTACATCATGGATGTAAGTTAACAAAACTGGAATATGTATGGATACATAATTTGGGTATATGACAAAGATGCATGTTTATATTCCTTATGGGATATTTGGTAAACTGTTGAAGCTAACTCAAGGTTGAGGCCATCACAAATAGTGATGGATATGCAATAAGGAAGTTTCATTCTAAAGGAGTTCTCTATGGAGGAATTGTGTGAAGACTATGTCAGGAAAAGAAAGTCACAGCCTTAATGACTGTTGATAATTAAGCAGTGAGCCACAGGCTTATATATATATATATATATATACCAAAATCCTGGATTACATTTTGAAAAAAAACATCATGTAATGAATAGAAGACTAATAAATGAATATTGACCATTCTAATAATCGAATGGTAATGTGCAGGATGCACAGGTTCATGATCCATTATGAACAAAAAAGATTTTTCTATTAAAGAATATTGTTGTATTACAAAAAAGGGTTAGGGTTAGGCCTAACCAAGGTGGCTCAAGGAAAAGAGTAGGAAGATCCCAACAGGGAGTAAATTGCAAAAGCAGAGAAAAGACAGTGAGGCCTTAGAAATAACTCAGCTGGGCTGAAAATTCCTAGGCGATGTAGAAAGAATTTGAAGAAGCGGAGAGCCCTCAATTCTTTTCTTGTTGTGTATTATGTTTCTCTCTGGGATGCGAAAGCTAGTACGCTCATGAAAGTAAATGTTTTGACACCATAGTGATGAGGATTGTATTAATGCAGAAACAGTTGAGAACTGTCGGTATTGCACTCATGAAAACATTAAGGATAATGTGATGAAGTGCATACAAATATTCTAGGACATGTCTGAAAATGTTTTATTAATTTAAATGCTATGGTACTTTCATTTTTAATTTACATGACAACTAATGTGTTTATGATGTATGTCATGTGTAGAAACAAATAGATTGGAACTGTTTAGAAAGACAGTTGCCAATAATGAACAACCTCAATCATAGGATGACTGTGAGAAGGTTCTTGTTGAAAGATTGTTGAAGGGACTTTAAAACTCCCCATGGAGCACCACTAATGGGATAATATCAAAGGGGGTGTTAACAACAAAAATAGGTATAAAAATGTTCATGCCTATGTGGAACAAGGTATGAAGGGATTGGGTAAGAATCCCTTCTAAAATGTTTTACGGTCTTAATGTTATGTATGAAATGATGAAAGGAATATGTATGCCTTGGATACCCAAGTAGGGTATGATTTAGGAAGGAGAACCTGAATGATGCAGGTGTGAACCTATGATAGTAAATAATGATTGTAACCCTCGGAAGAATTCATGAATTGATATGTCATGAATACATGGACCAATCAAGGAACGATTGGAAACAAAAGTGCTTATAGATAGCACGTTGCATGGAATTGCTTCAAGGAAATGCATGTTTTCATAAAGGACAAACAATGGATTTCCCATTGAGGAAGGAGGACCTTCCAACATTTCTACTTACATTGTATAGGTGTTAGAAAAAACCAAATTTGGGTGGCCATGAGTGTTGGCACCCTGGTTATTAATAAAGGAAGAATGCTTAAAGGAATGCATGTAAAAATTTGATTCTAATGTGTACTGATTTGGGATCGTGATCATCCTGTAGCCGGATGCATAGTCCTGTTGCAACAATGAATGAGAATGAATAAGCCATATGATGAAAAATTTGGCTAAGCTACAATTCACCATGGAAAATTACATGTCGTAAAGTGTGGGAAACTTAAAAGATCAATGCAAGGGTGCATTGGGTATGAAGGTGGCCATGAATGTTGTCACATTCACTAAAGTCAATTAATATTTGAATTACATTATGAAAAATTTGGTAGGATGAATGATGCATAGGTAAGGGATGATGTTCCCTTTTTCTTTGTATCCTTAAATAGATGAAAATGAATTGGACTATTAGTATGCATGATTTAAAAAAAAATAAAAATTAATGTGCATGAAAACTAACAATTTGTTTTGCTGAGGAATGTCAAAATTGTAGGAAGAAAGAGTCTTGGATATGGCAATATTGTAAGCCCATAATGAAGACTGATTTCCTACTGATCCAAACTGCAAGGAATGGTATGTCCCTTTTTGAGAAAGTGAATTTGATTGTTATTATGCACAACTCTGAAATTGTTTGTGACGACATTATAAAGGTGGAATAAAATATATGTGCATGGGAAACTAACAATTTGTTTGGCTGATTGAAGTTGAAAGTGTAGGAAGAAAAGAGATCTTGGATATGGAAACATTGTAGGCCAATAAGGAAGACCAATTGTCTATTGAGCCAAACCTCTATGGGAAGGAAAGTCCCATAATTATGAATTTGGTTCATGTGAGAAACAAATATGAGAACAAAATGTGGAATTTTGAAATCTGCGAGTGATAGATTTACAAGGAAATTTTTTAATTTAAAAATTATGATGTCTCATGAATTTATGTATACCTATGATACAGTTGAAATGGAAAGATATGAAAAGAGTGTGGAGACAAGAAACTAAGCTCTCAGGTTTGAGGGAGAACTATGAGAAAGAGTATAATCCAATCACATGAAATAAAGTCTGACTAAGGAAAAGGAGAGTAACCTTTGTCCCTGTCTATGATTGAGTCTAGAGAAGGAGAGTAACCTTCATCCCCAAATATTTATGTGCCAGAAGAAGGAGAATAACCTTCATCCCTAACTTTAGTTAAGTCGGAAAGCTGTCAAGTTGTAAAATCATGAAAAATGGGTATTGTTGATCCATGAGAACCTCATGGTAAGACATGATCGCCTAGAATATGTTGTGTTGAGGAAACACAAGCCAGAGGGATGCCTCGACTGTAAGACTCGACAGAGTATCTGGAATTATTTATGTGCAAGAAAAACTTGGCAAGGCAAGATGGATCACCTGATGGACTGTATAACAAAGAAGGGGATGCCTGAGCCTAGACCTAGAGTGTGAGTGATCGTAAGGAAGAGGAGACCTTAATAGTTCTTATAAACTATTGTTTGGGATCATGCACATGATGATTAGTTCTTCCTATGTGAGAAAACCTTGGCAAGGCAAGATGGATCACCCAAGGGAATGTATAGTAGAGAAGGGGATGCATGAGCCTGGGCCTAGAGGGAGAGTGACCGTAAGGAAGATGAGACCTTAATAGTTCTTGTAAACTATTGATTAAGATCATGCACCCAATGGGTATGTCAAGGAAAAAAAATGATCCTGGATAACAAAACAACCATGTGGATACAAATCCATGAACTGCGCAGATAATTATTATGCTAAGATTATGAAATTTTCCTAGAAATTTTTATGCAATGTTTTCTCATAAGACTATTATTAACGTAATTTTTTTCCAATAATTATTTAAAGAAGGTGACCAAGATTAAGGTCTAAAAAAGGACCTGACCAAGAGAGAGGGATCAAGATTTATGAAAAAGATGAATGAGAAAGGCATGACAAGTGTTTTTTTTTAGAAAGAACATCGAGGATGGTTTTCCTTTAAGGGGGAGGGAATTGTAACACCCCTATTTCCCCCAGCTTGTAATTAATCATAAAATAGGATTACCATGCTAAGGCATGTGGACAATGTAAATGTATTATTGTTAAACTGCCCATAACTAATTTTTGGAAGTGAAGCCTTGAAGTACGAGCCATGATATCTCTAGAGGAAAGAAATCAGTTAATGACGAGAGGACGAGTGGTTGAATTATCAACAACCCCCATGAATGGAAGCATGGTCTAGCTAAAGGATGTTATCCTGAATTACCATAGAGACCTGCAGACCCAAGCTTCCTTCTAATAGAAGGAATAGGATTCTAAAGGAGGGAAGGTAAGATACATACAGACACACAACAAGACAGGAGATATGAGAGGGCACAAGAGAACAAGCTCGTAAGGGAGATGTGTGAACCCAAAGGAAGTGCCGAGAACATGACCTGAAGGACCCAAACGCGAGCTTGATGCTGAGGAAGCATCTGATAAACCTCGCAGGGTCGCTGTGATGGAGAGATTTTCTATGAGATATGGCGTAAATTCCCTAGTGATATCATGGATTGGCATGGGGGTGTCCAGAGTGATAAGAATGATTGCCTCTAAGCCTATGTTTGGATGGAAAGGCACACACCCATAGTCATTTGGTTGGATGCAACTTGTAATAGATAAGTATTCTCATACCCTGTGAAATTAAGCTGTAATTATGTAATGAAAAGGGATATATTGTGAAGGACCCGGGGATGTGTATGTTTACTTAATGGTTATATTGTATCTCTTTATTCTTGTTTCAATTGTGTATTTAAGCAAGGATGGATCAGACATTTTTTGTATTCATAAATGCTTGCGCCCTGTGGTGGCTTAAGCTAGATCCACGAACTGTGAGTTCATCGACCTTGGGCACAATTTCATGTATGCATGTCGACACTCCTAGTTGGTCTGAGTCACTTGGAGAAGGGATTCTATTAAATATCAGGATATATAGTGCATGTATGCACAGGCTCTTTGCGAGGCACATAGAGACCAAGAACCACTTAAGTTCTAGAGTTGAATAATGAGCGTAAGGGGTGCACAGAAGGATTCTTCCAAGCAGTAAGTTCAAGAGAAAGAGTGCAAAGCTCTTAAGCCTTTCAGAGCTAACAAAGATCAGGAAGAACAATGAGTTTTAAGTATCGAAAGGGAAGGTCCCTTGTTTGTAATATGAATGGATGAAATATGTTTGGAAGAAGCCACGGTTTGTTGTGACCTTTGGGTATGGGAAAGAGCATGGGAGTTAACCATGGAGTCATTCAGACTTTGCGAGTTCGGAAAACTGAGAGAGTTGTTATTAAGGGAGGTAAAATCCCCAAAGTCCTGAAGTTAACTCTGAGACTTAGATTTGAGGATGCCCAGGAACCATCCTGACTGTCATATCTAGGGGGTAGATGATAGTCAAGTTACCAGAACTTCCCATGACTTAAGAATCTGATAGCGGAGATGTATGCAAGTTGTTTAATGGGAGGACATGCCATCCTGTTCATCGGATCGACTCAAATACTCACTGGAGTTATCGAATCAAACACCATCCGCTCGATTTAGTCAACAATTGGGAATATTTGAGGAGTGTGAAGGTGAATTTAGCAGACCTGCTAGTTCACAGCCCACAATCAACCCAGATCGTTGATCTTGTTGGGGATGGAAGATCACTGACTAGGATTATACTAGAGTCAAGGGAGCACTTCTCATATTGTGGAGGTGGGACCACACAATCATTTTGAACTGTTGATATATGACTGGAGATCGAGGGTGGGGAATCATTGCAGAGCATGAAGGTAAAAGTAGTAGATGCACTAGTTTGCGTACCATAATTCACTAACACCATTGATCTCATCAGGATAGAATATCAATGAATCTAGTTATACCAGGTTGGGTGAGCACTTTCCATATTGCGGAGGTCAAATTATTTGATAAAGAGCATGCATGTTGGGGCCCCGCAATTTCTATGAACCATCGATCACTGTTGACCTTCAATCTGAGTTTGAAGAGATCCCTAAAATGTAAGGACTGCATGGGAAGGTGAAATATTCAAGGGGAATCAATCTCAAAGGAGATATGACTTTCAGGTGAGAAGACAAAGTCCAAGAGATGGACTTGTAGGAGGAGAAAAGAGATGGACTCATAGGAGGAGAAAAGGTCAAGTCCTTTGAACACTTAGAAAATATTCTAAGTCGGAAGAGATCAGAAGCTCAGGAGGAGGATCGAAAGTAGTTGTTGGATCAAAGAAAAAAGGACTAATAACTGTCTGATCAAAGTAAGGTGCCCAAGCCTTAGTTCTTTTCACATGCAGGAGAGTGGACTTACCAAAGTCCCAAAGTCCTGAAGTAGTTTGGGATCGTCCATCATCAAGGAGAATTAAGTAAATATCAAGCGTTGAATCCAGAGGATAGGTGGCGTAAACCTGTAGACTCGGGGTAAAGACTTGAAGAAAACGTAAACCGTCATATTGTCTGAAGTAAACGTCAGTTTTTGGATCCAAAGGACAGGTGGCGTAAGTCTGTGGACTCCAGGTAAAGACTCAAAGTATATCCTATCCATTGATTGGCAAAATATACATGTTGATAGATCAAAGACTTCAGGGAAAACTACTTCGGAGGATTCCAAGTGAGGAGTGTAACAAAATCCCAAATCCCTGAAGGCTAAAGAAGATCACAACTGTCTATTGTAGAGGGACACATGGTGGAAATCCATGAAGTTCGGGTGAAATAAATCCAAGAGAAATGAGTGAATAAGAGTCTGAAACTCTCGAAGCCCAGAGATCTGAAGAGCTGAAGAGAATCTAGACCATCATATCCAGAGGGTGCATGGCAAAATATCGTGAACTCTAGTAGAAAACAAAAGAGTAAATTTTGAAATCGCTGAAGCCCGAATATCCCAACTAGCTGGGAATCATTGATCTGCGAGACGACACATTTCATTAGATCGCTAACTCTGTGTTAGCGATATTTTTTGTAAGGGGGTTAGAATGTAAAAGAATGGGTTAAAACCCACTTGTCCTAAGTTTTGGGCGCGAATGCGTCTATGTTAAACGAAAAACAATTCTGGACGGATGGGATTTGTGTGCCCAGATCAACGGTGCACAGCAAATTCCGGACCCCCCCCTCCTTTCTACCTTTAAGCGGGGGGGGGGTCCGGAATCCGTAATAAACAACAGGCGGATCTGGATGGTAGGCGTCAATGCTCTCGGATCGACGGTGCATGTTGGATTCCGGACCCCCCTCGCCTTTCTACCTTTAAGCGGAGGGGGGGGGTCCATAATCGTGGGTGCAACTCTCCGACGACCACGATCGAGGAGCCTGGATCATAGGCTCATGGATGGCCTCATCCCTCTCAGCTACCCTGCCTTTAACCTCCGTGGGCCCTCCTCCCATCATGTCATCTTCCTTTCCACCTCTCTCCTACTGCCGCGCGTCATCCATCCACCTCCCCGCTTTGGTCCGCGTGGTCCTCCCTACTTCTCATCGTCCACTCGTTGTTGGCCACATGACCCGCTCCTTTCCACGTCGGCCCCTCACCCAAAAGGAGAGTTCATTATCTCCCATTTTCCCCCCTTCCTCTTGAGGTCTTTCACCATGGACCATCCTCTGTCATCCGCCGCACACCTTGCCACTTCTTCCACGCCCTCACAGTTTCGGCCCCATCACTCCATTCTCGTGCCCCACCTTTCGTGCTGGCCTCCACGCATATCCTTTGAGCCAGTCAGTTATTCTAGGTGACGGCGGGTGAGGTCCTCCATGTCCTGAAGCGCTGAGTTGGCCAGATCATCCTCAATCCCAAGAAAGTAGTTATTGAAGAGGTTGATGGTGGTTAGACATCATCTCCGCCATAATGGGAAAGCACGACCATGAATTAAAGGCACGTCGATTCGCCGTTGGAACTGTCAAAGAATTAGATTGCGTCTAACTTAAGTTGCACGACCCTTCAGAAGGCTCACTGTCAGAAGCCATGCAGACGCAAATCTTTCAATGCATTGTCTTGGTTCCGCTGTTGTTGATTGTTCTGAGTATATGTAGGCATTTTCACCATTTTTGTATCTATCGATGGTAGAGCTAAGCTCCCGACTGTAAAGTTTCAACAAATATTCTGGTTTCTTGGTTATGCCTCTGTGTTTGAGATTTCTTGGTTTATGACAAACAGTTTTCTTCTCCGTCTATATTTCATCTCATGCCAAAGAGTCCACAGTCGAAGGATTTGCGTGGATTGAACAATCTTGTTATGATAAAGGATTTGTTGTGACATTGTTGTGCCCTCTGGTTTTTTGTGTTTGGATGTAAAAGGATTTTGCATTTGAATTCTTTCTTCTCCAGTCTGTTACCAACCGGATGTTTGTGATAGATCTTCACGCTCTTCTAATGCAAGTCTTCCCCCCTACTCACCCCTTTACTACTACCCATTCTTTGAAGTTTATCAAGACCTCATTCGTCCATGCATGCCTGGCCTAGTTTCTGAGTTGAGACGATATCATTCTGAGTTTTCCTCCATTTGATCACCCCTTTTAAACAAACCGTGAAATAAAAACTGATGGGCGTCGGGCTCTGCTCCTGCAAGCAATCCAGGAGTGACTTCCGTCGCCAACATTTCTGGCACCGTTGCCGGGGACGAAGTTGAATACTTTCCCCGGATTTGAATGACAAAGATCAACTGATTCTGAAGGTGCATCAGATATCAGAACTTGAAGATTTCTACTGTGCACCTGGTGACTCCATTGTGACGACTCCACTGGGGAGAACCTGCTCTATCAACTATGGCTTCGAGGGGCAGACACACGAGGTCTAATCCACACTTGCCTCTAGAGACACTTGAGGCTGACTCAGAAGAAGCGCACAGAAAGGGAAAGAGCTCTGTGAAAGACGTTTCCATCACCAGAATAGGTATTTCCCCACCTCCTTCTGTAAAGACCCCAATTTTTTCCTCTCAGCTTCCTAGTCACCCTCCCTCTGAGGTTTCTTGTTTTCTGAATTTTGGGAGTGTTCCTGTTGAATTTTCTCTTCCTGGTCTAGTGTCAGAGGGAGAGATACTTGTCACTCCCCCTTCCTTAGAAGCTGTGCCTTCACACCAACATTTTTCAGAAGGTTTCACTACCCCTTTGTTTATTACTACTATTGCACAGAGAGAAGCAACTACGTATTCTGGTCCATTAGACTTCTCTCTATTTTCTCCCTCATCTCCCGTCAGAACCTTTTTCCCGACATCTCCCGGTCACACTCCTTCTCCTCCTAGTTATCCTCCACCTAATATCCCTATGGCTGGTGTTAATCCCCCTCCGAACATAATGGATGCCATAGTCGCTGCTAGATATGCTCCCTTAATCCTACCTCATCCTATGAATCCTCTCCCTGCTGGAGACTACTTGAAGTACATGCCCAAGTTCACTAGGGAAGGAGACATAACTACAGAAGAGCACCTGGCTGCTTTCTACAGTTATGCAGACAATTTGAACATTGAAAATGAAGATGTCTGGATGAGGGCCTTTGTTCAGAGCTTGGATGGTGAAGTTAGAAAATGGTTTAGGGGACTGGCCCCTAGATCTATTGCTGGGATTGAAGCTCTGGATACTGTTTTCCTGAGGTAGTGGGGAGATAGAAAAGATTACATATATTACATGAATGAGTTTGGGTCTCTGAAAAAGAAGGAAGGAGAGTCGGTCTCTGACTTCTCCAAAAGATTCAATAAGATGTATAACAAGATTCCTGCAGAAGTAAAGCCCTCTGAAGCATCTTCTCAAATTTCCTATGCTGGTGCATTTGACCCTGACTTCTGTCTTTTATTAAGAGAAAGAAGAGCCACCTCTTTAGCTCAGATGAAAGATGCAACTATAGAAGTGGAATCCAATATATTAGCAATTGACAGATTGAGGAACCAGGCCGATGCAGACAGAAGAAAGGGAAAATCAGAAGCCTCAACTTATGGCCCATCACTGCCTCACCCTCAAGCGAATGAACTGACCCAGGTAATGAGCTTTATGAAAGAAGAGATGGAGAGATTAAAGGTGGAAAGGAAACAAATGAACAAGGGCCCTCAAACCACCGAGAACAGAGGAGGTTTCAGAAGGCCAACTAATTTTACTCCTCTAGCTATGCACAGAGAGAAGGAGAGAGACAGAGACGACCAAATAATTCAGGCTCCCTTCCAGAACAACTTTGTGGTCGATGAAAAAGAAAGAGAAGAAGACGAGCCTGAGCCTAAAATCCACAGCTTAGAAGTCACTTCCCCTTTCCCTCATCTGACCCAATCAGCATATGAGGAGTCTCTCCTAAACAATCAACTAAATGAATTGAGCAAGGGAGACAAAGCTAGTAGTGGTCGAGGGAGGTACAACCTGAGGTTCGACAAAAGGGTAGCAGTACCTGATGTTTCAGAGCAATCCTCCAGAGTAGAGTAGCCTGCTAATGAAGTGGCAGACAGTCACAGAGGTAATAAAGCTCAACCTCTTTCTCCCATTGTCCATAATCATGTTCCTGAAATTAGAGAAATCCCAAAGCCCATGTCTTCTTTCAATTTCGAACATGAGATTCAAAAGATCAGGATCCCTATGCCCCTCACTGAACTTATCAAACATGAGGAATTCAAAAAACATTTCTCTGAGCTGTTGAAGTCTGAAGCCTCATACCCTCTCACAAACTCCATAAACCTCCAAGATGAAAGGCCTGCAGTTGTCTTAGGTCCCATGGTAGAAGACAAAGATGATTCATCCCCTCCCTTCTACACATCCCTGAACATACATGACAAAATGCTTCATAATTTCCTTATGGATTCAGGGGCCTCCCACAACCTCATGCCCAAAACTGTTATGGAAGAATTGGGACTAGAAGTCACCCGAGCCTATCATGACCTCTATTCTTTTGACTCTAAGAGGGTGCAATGTTTGGGAGTCATTAAGGACCTAGTAGTCTCCTTGTTTCAGCTACCCATAAAGAGTATGGTCATGGATATTGTGGTAGTTGATGTTCCCCCCAAGTTTGGCATGCTGTTGTCAAGATCTTGGATTAAAATAATGGGGGGAACCTTGCAGATGGATCTCACATATGCCACCATTACAGTCTTTGGAGGGGAACATAGGAGACTGTATAGAGAAGCCCAACTGGCCTACATAGTCAGCGATGAATCCAACCCAACCAATCATCCCATCTACACTTTGGACACTGATTTAAGCTCCAGTTTACTACATCTTACCAACACCCCTGAGGCTCCTTTGCAGATTAGAAAGCAGCTCAGTCTTAATCAGTATAACACCCCTCCCACCACCTCTGTTTGGAATATGTTCTTTGATGGAGCTTCTTCCAGTATAGGTGCAGGCGCTGGAGTGGTATTCAAATCCCCTTCTCAAGAGACCATATCTCTGTCATACAAGATGGAATTTGAAGTCACCAACAATGTGGCAGAATATGAAGCCCTGGTTCTGGGATTAAGAGCTGCAAAGGAGATGGGAATAAAGGAGATGGTTGTGTTTGGAGATGCAGAACTGATTGTCTAGCAGGTCAAAAGCGTTTATCAGACCAAGCACCCCCGTCTCAAGAATTACAGGAACGAGGTATGGGATCTGATTGATATTTTCTTCTTGGCTTTCAACATCTCTTTCATTCCAAGGGAAGAAAATGCTCCAGCCGATTTCCTAGCCTTCTCAGCTAGTCTGCTCGAAGTTCCTGCACTGCCCACTGTTGGGTCCGATGTAGAAATAAGATACAAACCCTCTGTACCAGACAATGTCAAACATTGGAAGGTGTTTGAAGATGATCCAGAGATTGAGAAATTCCTCCAATCCATTGATGACTTTTCTGCGTCACACATAGATGAGGATCCTGACGTGGAAGGTGACCACCACCCTGAGGAGTTTTTGAATAAAATGGCTAACCACCAGATTATTCAACTACCGAGCAATCACATACCAAGAGGTATGATCCAATTAGAAATATTTTTCGATGGAAATGATGTGGCAGTAAGGGGAAGAATCTCAGGTGATGATGCTGATACAGCTGAGTGCAACATAGGCACACCTGAGGAGCCCAAATTGGTCAAGCTGTCAAAGAGTTTGACTGAGGAGCGGAGGGCCGAGTATACTAAGTTGCTGAGAGAGTTTGCTGATGTGTTTGCATGACCTACGAAGATCTCAAGACGTATGACACATCAGTCATTGAGCACAAGATCCCACTGAAAGAAGAGGCCAAGTCATTCAAGCAGAAGCTGAGACAGATAAATCCCCTGCTGCTACCCGTCATGGAGAGGGAAGTGAAAAAGCTGCTGGATGCCCAGATTATTGTCCCCTTGAGATATTTTGACTGGGTAGCCAATTTGGTCCCAGTAAGAAAGAAAAGTGGCGAAATCAGACTCTGTGTTGATTTCAGAAACCTGAACAGAAGCTCAAGGAAGGATAATTACCCCCTACCGAACATGGAGCACATATTACAGAAGGTCACCGGTGCTTCCAGAATATCCATGATTGATGTTTTCTCTGGCTACAATCAGATATCAGTCATGCCTGAGGATAGGGAAAAAACAACCTTCACCACCCCTTGGGGCACATTCATGTATGCCAAAATGCCTTTCGGGCTGATGAATGCAGGAGCAACGTTTCAGCGAGCCATGGACATAGCCTTCATTGGAGAAAAAGATAAGTTCGTGGTGATTTATCTGGATGACATCACAGTCTTCTCCGAGACTGATAAAGAGCATCGCTGCCACTTAAAAAGAGTTTTCCTGAAGTGTCGGAGGTATGGCCTATCTTTAAACCCCAAAAAATCATTGTTTGCTATGCAGGAGGGTAAACTATTAGGCCATATAGTATCAGCAGAGGGGGTGAGAATTGATCCTGACAAGGTAGAAGCAATTGAGGCCCTGTCACTTCCCAGATCTAAGAAAGAGGTTCAGGCATTTTTGGGGAGGATTAATTTCCTGAGGAGGTTCATTTCAAATTTTGATGAGTTGGTGAAACATATTACGGCCATGCTCAGGAAGGGCCATGAAATGAAATGGACTTCTGAACCCAGAGAGTCTTTTGTCCAAATAAAGAAGGCGTTGACTGAAGCACCTGTGCTAGTCAGTCCCGATTATTCCAAATACTTTCTGATATTTTCTTTTGCTTCCTGTGATACAGTAGCGATAGTTTTGTTGTAGGAAAATGATGAAGGGAAAGAACAACCTATTGCTTTCTTTAGCAAGGCACTGAGAGATGCAGAACTGCGATACGAGATCATGGAGAAGAAGGCCTATGGCTTGGTGAAAGCCCTCAAAGATTTCAGAGTCTATGTCTTGCATTCAAAGATCACCACATATGTCCCTTCAACCTATGTGAAGGACATTCTTATACAACCTGACATAGACGGAAGAAGGGGTAAATGGATCGCCAAGATCCTGGAATTTGACCTGGAGATTAAGCCCACCAAGTTGATAAAGGGGCAAGGTTTAGACAAGCTACTAGTTGAATCTAATTGTAAGACTTTGGGGATTAACTTCATGAATGAGCGAGTTGAGTCATCCGACAAGGATTCTCAGAACATCACACCATTAACAACATGCCCCTGGTACAAGGACATCTTGTACTTTCTGAAGAATTGAAGCCCCCTGATGAATTGGGAAAAAGTAAGGCCAGGGCTCTAAAACTCAAAGCAGTCATATATTTCCTTATTGACCAAGCCTTGTATTGGAAATACCCTCTGGGAATATTGCTAAGGTGTCTGGACCCGCAACAAGCCTAGAAGGTCATGACCGATTTCCATAGTGATATATGCGGCGACCATTATTTATGGAAGACCACTGCTCACAAGATCCTCCGAGATGGGTATTACTGGCCCACCTTATTTCCTGATGTCTGCAGGAAAGTCAGGGCTTGCATCAAATGCCAGAGGTTCTCAGGTAAGCAACAGCTCACATCTCTGCCATTAAATCCTGTAGTAGTTTCGGCACCCTTTCAGCAGTGGGGATTGGATTTCATTGAAGAGATTCATCCTCCCTCAAGTGGCCAACACAGATGGATCCTCACTGCAACTGATTATTTTACCAAGTGGATAGAGGTTGTCCCTACCAGAAGTACGTCTCACAAAGTGATCATCAGCCTCTTGGAGGACATCATAGTCAGATTTGGTTGCCCAAGCAGGATCGTCACTGACAATGCCTCCCCCTTCAGGTTTGAGCCTCTGGTCAAATTCTGTGAACAGTTCCATATTGCACTAATTCACTCCACTCCCTACTATCCTCAAGGAAATGGACTGGCAGATTCCTCCAATAAAAACCTAATCAAGCTCATCAAAAAGCTACTGGAGGAAAATAAAAGGGCCTGGGACTCAAAGCTCAAATTTTCTCTTTGGGTTGATCGAGTAACAACAAAGAAATCACTGGGCATCTCACCTTTCCAACTGGTTTATGGAATAGAGGCCGTTTTCCCTACTCAACTCACCTTACCTGTGGCAAATCTCCTCCAGGACTTTGAGGGGGAACCTAACCATGTGCTCAGGAGAATTCACCAGATGGTGGAAGTTCAGCAGATCAGAGAGAAGGTATTGGACAGAGCCTACCATCATCAACATAAGATCAAGAAGGCCTTTGACAGGAAGAGTAAAAAGAAAGGATTCAAGCAGGGTGACATGGTACTCAAGTGGGATGCACCCAGGCACGACAGGGGCAAACACAGTAAATTTGATGCCCTCTGGTTCGGACCTTTCAAGATCCTTGAAGTATTCTCAAATAACATTTACAGGTTGCAGGATCTGGAAGGCAATGAAGTTTTCAGTGGCCCAGTCAATGGGCATTTCTTAAAAAAGTGTTTTCTGTGAGCCATAGTTGGCTCTTTTTTGTTTTGTTTTGTAAATATTTTTTGTTTTGTTTTGTTTCAGACTAATAAATGACTCCATAGCCCAACAACAAAGGCACTGAATCTGCAAAAGAGTTCTTAGAGCATCACAGGGATGAATCTATCCCCCATGGAGCCAAATGTTAGCGATATTTCTTGTAAGGGGGTTAGAATGTAAAAGAATGGGTTAAAACCCACTTGTCCTAAGTTTTGGGCATGAATGCGTCTGTGTTAAATGAAAAACAATTCTGGACGGCTGGGATTTGCGCGCCCGGATCAATGGCGCACAGCGAATTCTGGACCCCCCCTCCTTTCTACCTTTAAGCGGGGGGGGAGGGGGGGTCCGGAATCCGTAATAAACAACAAGCGGATCTGGATGGAAGGCATCAGCGCTCTCGGATCGATGATGCATGTTGGATTCCGGACCCCCCTCGCCTTTCTACCTTTAAGCGGAGGGGGGGGGGGTCCGGAATCGTGGGCGCAGCTCTCCGACGGCCACGATCGAGGAGCCCGTATCAAAGGCTCATGGATGGCCTCAACCCTCTCAGCTACCCTGCCTTTAACCTGCGTGGGCCCTCCTTCCGTCATGTCATCTTCCTTTCCACCTCTCTCCTGCTGCCGCGCGTCATCCATCCACCTCCCCGCTTTGGTCTGCGTGGTCCTCCCTCCTTCTCGTCATCCACTCGTTGTTGGACACATGCCCCGCTCCTTTCCACGTCGGCCACTCACCCAAAAGGAGAGTTCGTTATCTCCCGTTTTCCCCCCTTCCTCCTGAGGTCTTTCACCATGGACCATCCTCTGTCATCTGCCGCACACCTTGCCACTTCTTCCACGCCCTCACAGTTTCGGCCCCATCACTCCATTCCCGTGCCCCACCTTTCGTGCTGGCCTCCATGCATATCCTTTGAGCCAATAAGTTATTCTAGGTGATGGAGGGTGAGTTCCTCCATGTCCTAAAGCGCTGAGTTGGCCAGATCATCCTCAATCCCAAGAAAGCAGTTATTGAAGCAGTTGGTGGTGGTTAGACATCGTCTCCACCATAATGGGAAAGCACGGCCATGAATTAAAGGCACGTCGATTCGCCGTTGGAACTGTCAAATAATTAGATTGCGTCTGACTTAAGTTGCATGACCCTTCAGAAGGCTGACTGTCAGAAGCCATGCAAATGCAAAGATTCCAATGCATTGTATTGGTTCCACTGCTATTGATTGTTCTGAGTATATGTAGGTGTTTTCGCCATTTTTGTATCTATCGATGGTAGAGCTAAGCTCCCGACTGTAAATTTTCAACAAATATTCTGGTTTCCTGGTTATGCCTCTGTGTTTGAGATTTCTTGGTTTATGACAAACAATTTTCTTCTCCATCTATATTTCATCTCATGCCAGAGAGTCCACAGTCAAAGGATTCGCGTGGATTGAACAATCTTGTTATGATAAAGGATTTGTTGTGACATTGTTGTGCCCTCTGGTTTTCTGTGTTTGGATGTAAAAGGATTTTGCATTTGAATTCTTTCTTCTCTAGTCTGTCACCAACCATATGTTTGTGATAGATATTCGCGCTCTTCTAATGCAAGTCTTCCCCCCTACTCACCCCTTTACTATGACCCACTGTTTGAAGTTTATCAAGACCTCATTCGTCCATGCATGCCTGGCCTAGTTTCTGAGTTGAGACGATATCATTCTGAGTTTTCCTCCATTTGATCACCCCTTTTAAACAAACCGTGACATAAAAACTGATGGGCGTTGGGCTCTACTCCTGCAAGCAATCCAGGAGTGACTTTCGTCGCCAACACTCTGGATAAAATGCTCCAAGAGAAGCAGAGCGTGGGGGAATTGAGATTTGAAATCGTCGAAGGCTGAAGTCCCGAAGTGAATGAAGACTGTTGATTTGAAAGTGGATGTGTGGCACTATATCTAGAAATCTGGGTACGGAGCACTCCATAGGAAAGAAAAGGGTGAAACTGTCGAAGTCTCAAAGGATATCTAAATAATTGATTGAGGAGGAGGTCGAAGGACCATTTATCTAGTCTTGGTTGAAAAGTTTCAAAGTCTCAAAAAGGATCAGGGCCATCGATTTGGAAAGGACATGTGTCAGAAGATCCGACACTCTGGAAGGATTCACTCTGGATATTTTTGTTTGTGAAGAGAGGGTATAGACAGTTGATCGGAGTAGATTCATGGCGTCCGATATACAACTCCTGTTATGGAGCACTCCAGGAGAAAAGGGTGAATGAAGGAGAAAGAACGCCCGAAGGTCGAAGAGCCAAATTTCATCAGAACCATCTGTTTGTTGAGGACAAGTGTCAGAAGTTATTTCACTCTGGAAGATAGCTACTGACGGAGGAAGAGAAAGTTGAGAGTTGAAACTCCCGAAACCCAAATTGTGAAATAAATCACAATCGTTGATTTAGAAAGGTTAGATCTGATCCATAGATTCAGAAAGGATAGATCTCAATCCTCAGTTGAGAAGCACCATCAAGGGCATGAGATCAATGGTCCCATCACATTAGGGCAACCGAAGGTGTGAAAACATTAAAAAGTTGAGGGCGGGCCACAATCCAGACCACAGTTTTGGAGAAAGGACATGTGGAGGCTCAAGGTGAATTGTGGGGTGAAAATTAGTTGGTTTCAAACCACCCTTGGCCACACCCGGAATCATGTGGATTATGTGAGTTCATCGCCCAAGTTCATGACATGGAAAGGATTATCATAAAAGGGGCTAGCGCCCAAACTCGGAGATTTCACAAGAGAAAAAGGGGAAGGTCACAAGTACCATTAGAATTGCACCCAAAAGTCAAAAGATTCTATGTTTAGTTGCAGAATGAGACCATCAAGGTCTTAGAGAGTCACTTGGCTCCATAATTGAAGATCCTTGACCAGGAGGTCGGAATGGTTCCCCGAATTTCCAAATTAGAAACCATGGATGGACAATTTGTCCTTTAATAAAAGAGATAATTTTTATGCCCCATCGTGGGTGTGTTACAACTTGTCTCTTCTTGATAAATCTAGTTTAAACTAATCTTGGTAGAATGGAGCATGCATTTTTCTTGTTGTCTATTGAATTGTAGAACTCATTAAAGGGATTGAAGATGAAGTTCAACCTAGACTGAGCAAGGACAAGCTTCGGAAAAAGGTACATCATGATTTCTTCCTATTTTTCCTTGGACTAGTTTATCTACATTTAAAGGAATGTTAGTGTTCAATGTTAGCATTTTTTTGTCTTTGTCATAGGGGTCTAGGATCCAAGAGGACATTCACTTGTCTGTATGGGAATTTTCCTACAAAAATTGTTCCACCCCCCACTACCAAGATGTAAACATCCTTGTTTTCACCACCCTTTAGACTTTATGAATGCTCGACCATATAAAATAACCATAGATATGGATGTATGAGGTTTAATTAAATGTATATAGGGTAGATAGTTATGTTACTTTGTTTACCTTTTTCATGCACATTAATATGCTTGTTGCAGGTGGATGGAGGTGGTTTGTCTTTGAGTTGGTGCTTGTAGATTCTTTGGATGTTTCCCTTGAGATCATATCTACAATATTTTAGGATATCAAGACCTCGAATCATCCTATAGGATACATAGCATATTGTAGATATGTTTCTTTCATGTAGAATATTTTCTACAGGATACAAAGTATCCCATAGAAATTGGTTTGTATTATCCCAAGGATGTCCTGATGAGAAAGGATGGATAGAGAAGGTTTTTTTTTCTTTCATATTTACCCTTGCACTGCTCTTATTGGTATTGATTAGGTTTCCTTGCCTATTTTTTAGAATTTTCCCTATAGATTACCTTGTAGATTATTGTATAATAGGTTGTTTGCTTTGAAAAAAATGTAAAGTGAGATGTATTGGATATGGAAAGTGGTATGTATGATATGGATGAAGAATATGGATGATTATGATAGGAAATGATATAAATATGGGAATAATGAAAAATGATATGTATGAATATGGAAATGCTTACTGTACTTATTGAAGGTGATGTTCTCTATTGATTTTTCTCTATGTAGATGGTTGCAGTAATAAAGTCCCTAGTACTCGCAAAAACAAAATATCAGTACAAAAACTATTTTGTTTTTTTTCTCTCAAGGAAGAAGTGTCATCTCTAGTTTTCACTAATTCCCTTCTTTATCATGATTCTAAGAATTTTTCCTGATGAGGTTATTAATTTATTATTGATATCTAAGATTGCCTCCAGTGGAGGTTTTCACCATCAAATCTGTCCTAGATGCCTCTAGGAGGTTTTCATCATGGATTTTTATTTTTTCTTCTCTTTTTTCATTATGGATATGGATTTAGAATATGACTGCTATCAATCACATTCAGATTATGTTTCTTCACTGTTTCTGTGAATTCTTCTTTTGTTAGGGGATTATTGTAGGTCTTTAGTTTGATTCGATTCACTAGCAGTGGTATTCCTTCTTCATCAATTTTTATTATCTATAATGATCCATTATCATGAAAATTTTCAATGATGTAGGGACCTAGCCACCATGTCATCAAGTTTCCTTTGAAATCCTTAAACCTCCAGTCATATAATAGATCTCAATCCCCTTATTTGAAATTCTTGTAATTAATCTTATTTTCATGTCATTCCTTTCTTTTTTGTTGCACCACTTCATTGTTGAAGAGACCCTCCATCCTATACTCATATAATGCATTATGTTGGTTCAATCTTTCTTTTTGTGTTGATTGAAAATTCATGTCTAATTCAACTGCTATTCTCAATGTATGATATTCAAATTCAATAGGAGACATGGATTTATTACCATAAATTGATTCAGAAGGAGTAACCATGCTGTAGTTTTCCATGTAATGTTGTATTCCTATACTTCTTCAGTGATATTCTTTGACCAATATTTCATTTTCCTTCTCAGTATTTTAGTGGTGCGGTTTTCTATCTCTTTGTTTGTGAATTTAGCTTTCCCATTTGCTTGAGGATGGTAGGGTGTTGACTTTCTGTGACATATGTTATGTTCCCTCATGATTGCTTCTACAAGATTTGATGTAAATTGGGGGCATTGATCCATCACTATATCCATTGGATAAAAAAACCTTGAAAATATGCATTCTTGTAGGAATGTTGATACATTTTATTTTGTGACAACCTTCATGGATTTTACTTCATCACACTTTGTCAGATAGTTTGTGCATACCAAAGTGTGCTTCTTATATCTTGATGGAGGGTCAATTGAGACTATGAAGTCCATTCCCCACTTTTCAAATGTTTCTAATGATACTTGGAGATATAAAGGAATTTCATTTCTCTTTGTTGGTTTCCCCATTCTTTGAAATTCATCACAATGTGAAGTATATTGTTTGTGCATATCTATGTAGAGTTGGCCAATAATATCCATCTTGTAAAATCTTATTGTTCGTGCTCTTTTCGTCAATGAGTGAGCAAAAAGCGAGCACTTACATGCCTACTTGGGCTCTGATAGGCATGACAGCTGTAATGCAAAAGGTTAGAAAGAAAATAGTAAAGGTATGAACAAGAATTAAACA
>ML786636.1:398540-416604 GCA_009831015.1 Picea engelmannii | reverse complement strand
TTTTTAGCCAACTTTGTATAGTTTTGGCCCTTTTGATGTGCTGTGGAGTTAATCCTTGTGCCATGGATGATTGTTTTTCTGTGTTGATGATGTTGAGTTCTTGTCGCCCTGTGCGGACGAAATTTCAGTGATAACACTTATAAACTATCCTGTTGGTTTCATAATGACCTCCACATGGTTCATCATGGAAAGAATTCAATATATCATGCACCTTGTTATAACCATAACAATTATACATGAAAGTCAAGTTTCATATTTAACGATGTGGAGACATGGCACAATTTGGAGGTCCAAGTCATATATGGCAACATGCAAACAAATATAGCAGAGGCACAAGAGGTAGGACTCGACGGATCGTCGATCTTGAAGAGGCCCAGATCAATGGCTAAGGCACATATCAGAGAACGAAGCAGCATGGAAGATAACTATTTGAAGGTGTGCTGGGGAAAACTATTATGGTTTCATCCATGGACTCGTGGCACCCTCAGAGGTACATCGGGGAGAAAATCATTCTGCCTAAAACCATTTTCCCAAAAGCCATGATGTTACATTTTCTAATACGTCTAATCAACAATTCATGTGGGGGAGGGTGACGACTGGTCAAATCACCTCACTTCACATCCGTGCAATACCAAGTGAACACCGTCGGATAAATAACTCAAAGGCTCATCATTCAAACTAGATTGGTAAAGGGTGAAAAACCAACCTACCTTCAAGTAATCCTATCAGTAATTAATTATTAGAACTCGATGACTATCGATCTTAAAAATATGAGTGGTGTTATTCTATTCTGTGCAATCATCATCTCATTCATAAGTAGAGTAATCCCAAACTGGACCGACTTCTAGATTTCTGTAGAGTTAAGGAAAACAAAAATCATGTTCTCTATAAAATAGGAAGACATGGACAAGTCTAATCAACCAATATCCATTGAAATAGATTTTTCAACTAACATGACAAGTTTATCGACGAGTAAGGAAGAAAGGTTGATTGCACAGATTTTAGCAACCAAATTCCATACTGACCCCAAGACAGAACCAAAATCAGAGGTCAGACTAAATCCATTCATGAGGGATATAATCATCAATGGACATGTGGATGGACTCTACAAGTGAGAAGTGAAGAAGAGGTAGAGAAAATGATAGAAGGTGAAAATCAGAATTGAAGCAGTTGAAAGCATTGGGGAAAATCAACCAGTCTGGTTGAGCACGCTAAGGGAAGAAATCACCAAGATGGAATGAATTCTAAAGTAGAATTGAGTATGTTCCATAAAATTTTGGACATATGGTGTTCAAATAAAAATCTCATATATGTTAGACATGTTTGTAACGATCCCTGTAATGTAGGAAAATTGTCGTTATACTTTACTCTTTTTGTAACTGACCTCTATCTTTAGAACTATGGGGGATTTTAATCGTTTTGAATCCCACTGTAAATCCTTTATATATATATATATATATCATCCTGAGGATATAGAAGGCATGAATAAAAAGAGGAGCATGCCCTCTGAGCAGGAGGAATTTGTAAAACTTTGGAGCTAGAATGAATATACAAATGTAGAAGCGAATTTTCGAACTGTTTACGAAAAGATTCTAATTAGTTGTGATATGAGTTATGTTTTCTTTCATAGTGTGTAACTCCGGTGATATTTTATTTTCATTTACACTTTCGTCTATTTGAATTGGAGAATCAAAGGCCCAGATTTCATCTCACGATGCTCTTGGCTTAGCAATTTAGACTGTGTGTATTTCTTCTTAACTAATTCAAAATTCATTTTAATATGTTTTGATGCAGTTATATGTTTATTTTTCCTCTGATCCCATGCAAATTTCAAAGTTAAAATCATACTCATTACCTCATTTATCCTTTTTCCTCTTGATAGTTTCCATGATTTGTCAATGCATTGTTCATTTCTGACTCCATAGCCTGAATGTCATCTCCATTTCTTTAGCAATTTTATAAAAACCCCCTAAAACAAACCGAATCTAGCCACTATTCATTAAAGAAATATCAAGTGACATGAGAGATCCCTCTCTGAGTTCAGAAGGCTAGTGCTTCAGCTCTAAAGCTGGTTGAAATAGTTACCTCTATCGTTTTTCTATTCATCCAGATAAAATTTACAGAGTGCTAACATTATGGCAGCGTTGTTGTGGATGAAATTGAAAAATTTTCCTTGGGAAAGAATGACATGGTTGAGTTCTAAGGTCTAAGAGCGGTAGACACTTAGACACATATTGGTTGTATTCCTTCTCTGGTGACTCCACACATCAAAAAAACAGTTTGAAGGTGATTCCACTGGTAGAGGAATCCAAAAATTTAAGTTTTCAATGGAAACTCCACTCTCAATATAGAATCCAGCTTCTGAAACATTATTGGTGACTCCACTCAAGCTTCAAGTGTAATTTAGAGACTCCACTAGAACATGTGATACCTTGACATAGGTATGAAAAGGCATCATGGAAGAAAACATGTACTTAAAATGGGATCTCCTCCAAAGCATTTTACTATTTGTTATAAGTTACCTCTTCTCCTTCCTTTAACATGCCAAACAAATGTTTCTTTACCTACTGCATTCTAATGAAGATCATGAGAATTTTGAAATTGTATATCCTCCTCTTAAAGTTGTACATGTAAATCCTCACTGTATCACCGATCTTAATAAAAAAATTCCATCTGGGCCATGTGATGACCATGACCAAGTTGATCATCCCCATGAATCCAAGGCTGATATTACTCCTCCTGTACTTGGTCCAACATCCTCCAAGACCCAACATAGATACATACCCTTGAAGCTACCCTAAGTCCTCCATGATTTCTCTCCAAAGAACTATGAGTATATACCTGTGTTTGATGGGGAACCTAATGGCATCTCAGCTGAAAAGCACATACAAGGATTTGAGCATTTTGTAGATTTGCTTGAGATTGACAATGATGATGTTTGTATGAGGGCCTTCTCTCAATCCTTGAAAGGGGACACCAAAGACTGGTTTAAACATTTGCATATAGAGACTGGAGGAGTTGAAGAATGTTTTTTTAAAGTTTTGGGGTAAGAAGAAATCTTTGGAGCCACAACTTACATAATTCTATTCCTTGGAAAGGCAGAGAAATGAAACTATCTCTATATTCAGTAGAAGGTTTTCCAGTATTTACCACAAATTTCCTGAAGAAATTCAACCCACTGAAGTTGTTTCCATGATCCATTATGAAACTACTCTTTGTCCAGATTTGTCTTTCCTCCTGATGGAAAGAAAACCTAAGTCCTTAGAACAAATTTTTAATGATGCGCAGGACATTCAACACAACATCCAAGCATTTAAATAGATCCAAAATGAGGGGTTGAATGATCAAGAACATGAAAGGGAATATGAACATAAAATAGTTGATTGGAATCTTGAGCATAGAATTGACAATATCATAGGTCCTCTTGGAGTTTCCAATGCTTATGATTTTGCTAAAAATTATATTCCACTTGTTGAAAGAGGAGGTGTTGATTTAGCCTCCTATCCATCCCATGATAAGCAGGGGGCTGATTATTTTATGTATTCTTTTGTAGATAGTCAAGAAGATGAGTTTGCAAATCAGTTTGTTGAAGAATAGATTGATGTTCCAAGTTTGTTATTTTTAGACAACGTTGCATATGTTGTTGATTTTCCTTTATATGACAAATATGAGGATGATTGTGATGTTGAAGACGTTTCTTTTCAGCAGTATAGTGGGATAAATCAACCTATGTATCACAATTACAAAGAGAAAAATATTAGATCAGTTGAAGAGAATTCCCTACCTTTATTCTTTGTTGCATTTCAATTGTTGAAAGATAATTCTAAGATCATTATTGAGACAAACGAATTGGTGTTGATGCAAAATCACACTAAACCAACGAGACAAATTGACAAGATATTGCAGGACTTTTCTCATGTGTTTAATGACCCTATTACTTGTTGTGTAGAATATCTTGTCAGCTCAAAAGTGCATCTGTTGGTCGAAGATAAAGCTAAAATGATCATGTTCAACAATCCAAAGAAATCGAAAAAATGTTCCTATAACAACAGTGAAGAAATTGAAGAAAGTTTTGAATCAGGTAAAAGAACCTTGCCATTGTGTTTTTCCTCTTTCGAACAGTTGAAACAAAATATTTGTAATGTTTCAAATTAGAAAGCATCCAAGCATAATGTTGAAAATGAAGAAGGGATTGGACTTACATATGAAAACTATCTTCCTTTATGTTTTTCCTCCTTTGAACGATTGAAAGAAAATCATGAGAGGACAAGGAAGTATGACTGCATTCACAATGGAACTGTTTTTGTTATCAGTAATGAAGACCAATAGCACCCACATGCATTAGATGATCATGTAGCCGATCACTTGGAAGAATATTCCAATTCGGCTTTGCAAACTATGCTTAACCATCGAATCAAAAAGGAAGACGAAGTTGATCGAGAAATTATTGTTAAAGGTTATTTTCCTTCTCCTGAAACTAACATAGATATTCAACAATATTTTCAGCAAGACAAAGTGTTTCAAAATTGTCTTTCTTCCCTCGAAAATGAAGTGGTTGTATTATTTCTAAGAGGCCTAGACATGGATGAAGATTCTAAAACTACATCTGTAGATTCTCTAAGCAGCGAAAAAATACTTGTAAAGGAAGTTTTCTCTTCTGTCTTGGCTCCTGAAAAGGAAACATCATTTCATATGATTCATAACTCCAAGACACATTATATAGAAAGGGTTTACAATCAGAAGCTACAAATAATAATGGATTGCAAGCTTAAGGATAAAGAAAGTAACAAATCAATGTTTGTATCAAATATAAATATTTTTACATCAGACGATGTTCTCCCGCCATGGTTTCTTTATGACTCAAAAAGTTCTTACTACCAGACTTCTTGGCAAATCTGTGAGTTTCTCAATAGAAATCAACAAATTGAATCACCTGAAAACAAAAATGAAGGGAAAGGAGTGAAGCATGATAATTGTTTTTTGCATATTTTAGAATATCCATTTGCAGTCTTATTGGAGGAAGTAAACATTCTAAGTGTCCTTGATTTTTTGATACTAGAATTTAAGAATGAAATTTAGAATGAATCGACAAAAAATCTTTGGATAAAACAAGTGAAAAGAAAGCGAACAGTGGATAGAATGTTGTCATGGCTACATTGGAATTATGATTTCACTTGATTGACAGTCCTTTTCAGTAGTTAGGGTAGGTATGAGTGTGCGAATAATCTTTCTGGTCAAGCATTGCTTTAAATTTTTAGCAGTATGTATAGTTAGATCCTAGCAGTATTTTTTCAGTATCTAGTTGAGAACAACCCAGTTTTAAAATTTTGACGCTCAATCTCCAAGACATAACCAGATACACGCACATGTTTTGAAAGTGGCCCAATGAAGAAGGCATCAGTTCTACAATTATTTTCTACCTCATAGGGAGGATAACATCCCCAATTGGAGCCTATGCTATCACCATAATAATTATACATGAAAGTCGAGTTTCAAATTTAGCGATGTAGAGACATGGTGAGATTTGGAGGTCTAGATCATATGTGGCAGCATGCGGAAAAACATAGCGGAGGAACGAGAGGTAGGAATTGGTAGACTGTCAATATTGAAGCAGCCCAGATCAATGACTAAGGTACATATCGGAGAATGAAGCAACGCGGAAGATAACTATTCGAAGGTGGGCTAGGGAAAAATACCACGATTTTATCTATGGATGTGTGGTGCCCTCAGAGGTACATCGGGGTGAAAATCAGTCCGCCTAAAACTATTTTCCCAAAAGACATGATGTCACATGTTCTAATACGTCTAATCAACAATTCGTGTGGGGGAGGGTGACAACTGGTCAAATCAATTCACTTCACATCCATGCAATACCAAGTGAACACTGCCAGATAAATAACTCAAAGGCTCATCATTCGAAATAGATTGGTAAAGCATGACAAACCAACGTACCTCCAAGTAATCCTGTCAATAATTCATGATTAGAACTTGATGACTATTGATCTTAAAAATATGGGTGGCATTATTCTATTCCGAGAAATCATTGTCTCATTCATAAGTAGAGTAATCCCCAACTTGATCGACTTCCATATTTCTATAGAGTTAAGGAAAACAAAAATTGCGTTCTCTATAAAATTGGAAGACATGGAAAAGGCCACTCAAACAATATCCATTGAAATAGGGTTTTCAACTAACATGGAAATTTTATCGACGAGTAAGGAAGAAAGGTTGATTGCACAAATTTTAGAAACCAAATTCCATACTGACCCCGTGACAGAACCAGAATCAGAGGTTAGACTAAATCCTTTCATGAGGGATCTAATCATAAATGGACACATGGATGGAATCTAAAAGAGAGAGGTGAAGAAGAGGTGGAGCAAATGACATAAGACGAAAATCAAAACTGAAGTAGTTGAAAGCGTTGGAGAAAATCAACCATTCTGGTTGAGCACGCTAAGGGAAGAAATCACCAAGCTGGAATGAATTCTCAAGTAGAATTGAGTACGTTCTAGAAAATTTTGGACATATGGAATTCAAATAAAAATCTTAGATATGTCAGAACTGTTTGTAACTATCCCTGTAATGTAGGAAAATTGTCGTTATACTATCCCTGTTTGTAACTTTACTCTTTGTGTAACTGACCTCTATCTTTAGAACTATGGCAAAGTTTAATTGTTTTGAATCCCACTGTAAATCCTCTCTATATATATCATCCTGAGGATATAGAAGGCATGAAGAAAAGTGGAACCTTCCCTCTAAGTAGGAGGACATTGTAAAACTTTTGAGCTAGAATGAATATACAAATGCAAAAGCAAATTTTCAGACTGTTTACGAAAAGATTCTAATTGGTTGTGATATGAGTTCTATCTTCTTTCATAGTGTGTAACTCTTGTGATCTTTTATTTTCATTTACACTTTCATCTATTTAAATTGGAGAATCAAAGGCCCAAAATTCATCTCACCATGCTCTTGGCTTAGCAATTTAGACTGTGTGTATTTCTTCTTAACTAATTTAGAATTTATTTTAATATGCTTTGATGCAGTTATATGTTTCTTTTTCCTCTGATGCCATGAAAATTTTAAAGTTAAACTCAAACTCATTGCCTCATTTAGCCTTTTTCCTCTTGATAGTTTCCATGATTTTTCAATGCATTGTTCATTTCTGACTCCATATCCTGAATGTCATCTCCATTTCTTCAGCAATTTTATAAAAAAACCCTAAAACAAACCAAATCTAGCCACTGTTCATTAAATATATATCAAGTGACACGAGAGAGCCCTCTATGAGTTCAGAAGACTAGTGCTTCAGCTCTAAATATGGTTGAAATAGTTACCTCTATCATTTTTCTATTCAGCTGGACAAAATTTACAGAGTGCTAACACACCTCATATTCCCTTATGCATCTCCTCAAAATATGATCTCAAAATAATTTGAATAAATAACCTACAACCCAGGTGTAGGATGAAATTTTGCAGACAATCTTGCATCTCTCCTTGTAGGAGAAATGTTGAGGAAACTTTCTTGTTATAAGGTAATTTGATATATCAAAAAACCAGGAGATTTGTAATGATATGGAAATTGGTCATCAATCGTGTCTTCTTCAGTAGGAATGGTCAATCTAGACAAGAAATCTGCAACTACATTCTATTTTCCAAGCTTATCAAGAATTGTTAGATCGAATTGTTGTAATAAAACAAACCATCTAGTCATCCTACCATTAATATTAGGTTTATTCATCAAGTATTTAATGGAATCATGCTCTGTATGTACAAAAACGTTATATCCTATCACATAATATCTGAATTTATTAAGAGGATGAGCTACAGTTAAAAGTTATTTTTCTGTAACAATATAATTCCATTCTACACTAGCTAAATTCTTAATTATGAAGTAAATTGCATAAGGTTTATTATCTTCATATTTTCCTAAGACTAATCCTACAGACTTGTCTGATGCATCAATGTGAATCTGAAATGGAAGACTCCAATTGGGACCTTATAAAATAGGGGCAGTTGTGAGTTTTTCCTTGATTGTTTCAAAATATTTTTGACAATTCAAAGTCCAGTAGTATTCCACATCTTTGGTAAGCAAGGTAAATAGGGGAGAAGTTATTTTACTGAAATCCTTAATAAACCTCATGTAATATCCTGCATGTCCAAGAAGTCTTCTTACATCTTTTGGTTTCAAAGGGGTAGGAAGTAAGGTGATGATTTTGATCTTTTATTTGTCTACTTCAATCTCAGACAGGTGATGTCCTAAAACAATCCCTTCATTCATCATCATATTACATTTTTTATTGCTAGGGGATATATTCATTTCTCTACATCTTTGGAGAACCTTATCTATATTTTCCAAGGCTTGATCAAATGAATTTCTATAAGGGGTAAGTTCATCCATATAGATCTCAACTTTAGCATGTGTTATCAATATGTAATTTCCAGAGGTTGTAGAATAAATTAACAGAGCTACCTACGAAACCATTTTGGAATATGGGATCTAGCCCTTCCAACTTCAGAGAGGGATCTCTCTATCATATTTAGATTCTTTTGAGTTTTAAAATGTTAGGCTAGTTATGACAGTTTGAATTTTGTTTGTTTGTGTGAAATAATTGGTTGAAAGAATGCTTAATTTTCCATTGGACTATGGGGTCTGTTTTTAAAGATGAGGACCAGTTTCATATTTTATAAGGTTTTCTCCACAGGTCAGCATAATAAGACTGTTGGATATATTCAGATTAAATGAAATTAATAAGAGGGAAAAGAGTGAAAATTCCACTAATCATAGGAGCACCTAAGAATTCCTTCACTCAATTTCAGATGAAAAACATACAAATCATTAAAAAACCAGAGACAGAGTATATGAAATAAATTATGTTATTTTGACATTATTTTAATGATTAGAATTGGAAATACATGAAATGATTATAGAGAATGAGAAAACATTTAACAAAGAGAGAAATACATCACCAACAATTTGACACAAGAATCCTATGAATAAGCCTCTTTTATTACTAGTCGATCCTTTGAAAAATTACACAATAGCTCTTGGGTGCAAAACTCAACCCACAATACTTTGAAGAGAGAAGTATTTATAAAACTATTTACATCATATCATGTCATAAATGACTACAATATTGTGAAGGAATATCTAACTAACTAGATCTCTAAGATACAAAATATAGGGATTTATTGATTTTCTTGGATCCTTTGTGCTGATTTGGTGGAAGTGGTTGGTGAATCATCTCTTTGACTTTGGTTGGCTACTCCATACTGACTAGAACACCAAAAATATCTCTACTCAAGTAAAGCACATAGATATCCCCACCTCTTTTTACCTGGGATAGAAATCTTGAGCAATTTGTTGTATATCTCATCCATTTATGTGTACTTTTAAAATGTGGGCTTAGTGATGAATATATTTTTAATCTCATGTTGAATACTCAAGTCTAATTGTAATGTCTCCAGGAAAGAATTACCAATAATGCTTCCATGTATCCCTACAAACTTTGAACTATCCTTTGCCGCTGCACTCATTTTTTGTTTATAATCAAATAGAGTGATCAATTTGTCATTTAGTATTAATAATCTAAGAATACCTTTCTTTTGTAGTACTTAAAACTTACTGAAAAATATTTGCACACCTATGTCCATCACTTGGGACTTTTATTATAGCTGCAACATCAATCCTTTTTTGGTCAGGACCTTCTTGATCTCAAGGATGGTATCTGTTCTGTCCTCAATTTCTAGTTCTTCGAACATCTTCTTGTTTTTGGAGTTCATAAATCTGATAAGTTCACTGGCCTCTATGGGTCTTTCTCCTAATTCTTCCTTGATGATATCAATTGATCCTATGGCCTTCTATACTAACTCATGTTGTTCAAAGATAATATGTATGGATGGCCATATATTTGACATTGACTTGTTGATATCTACCCAAATATTTTCCTTAGCTTGGCCTAAGGTTTTTTCCATGACAGTATCTTTCTGTAGTTGTTGTAATTATTGAATAAGACTTTGAGACTTATGCATATCTGCCTTGCGGCTGGCCTAGAACATTGACTTCATCTCCTATAGGTTCTTTACCTCTTCTTGTAGTTTCCTGATCTCTTCACCTTGAATGGACATGTCTTCCATGGATTTTACAAGTTTTTCAGATGCATCTGAAACTTGCACTGGGATTGTTGATGGAACTTTTGTTGACGTGGATGCTTTTGTTGTTCTAATTCCTTTCATAGGGACTACCTCCAGTGGGATCATGGTTTTTGTCACATCCATTTCATTTTCCTTTATTATTTTATCCATTTCTTCTTCCATTTCTCTTATTTGTTCATTTTTTTCCCTGATTAGATTCAACATTTCTTCTTTGTGGCCTTTAGTCTTAGCCACTTCTTTGGATTTTGAATATTATCTGGCTGGAAGATTCAGATTCTTTCTTATAGATTCTATATCAACATTATTATTTTTTAATAACTCATCTGTTTCCTTGACATTTGTTGGGTCATTCCCAATCTTCAACACGAATTCTTCTAATGATTTGATTTTGTTGTCTTTGGCCAAAGAAGAGATTTTCTCCAGCTTCAATTGGGACTTAATGGTGTTCAAGGACACTTGCAACTTTGAAGGTGTCATTGAGGTTTTTTTCAAGGTATAGAATATCATCTCTCATGTATTCCTATGCATATTGTTAGGACCACACAATGTACCTTTTTGCCTATACTTTTTGCCACTATTATACTCTTGATCACCCATATTTAAACTCATACTATCACTTTATCTGATCATCCCAAAGGTATACAACGTCCCTTCTCATTACTATACGTTTAATCTGTTTTGCATAATATTTTACATCACTCTCGTACTTGACCATTGATTAGAAATGCATAAGTGTTCAAAACTGCAGATTAGCACTTGAGGCCTATTGCTGAAACACAGAACTGTCCAAGGTCGTTGTTGCTGAAACACAGAACCAATGCTGAAACACAGAGATGCTTTACAGTCCGAGGTCGCAGATGCTGAAACACAAAGATGTTACACAATCCGGAGTCGCAGATGCTGAAACACAGAGCTGTTACACAGTCCGGAGTCGCAGATGCTGAAACACAGAGCTGTTACACAGTCCAGAGTTGCAGATGCTGAAACATAGAGGAAACCGCCAGGACTGACGATGCTGAAACATAGAGGAAGCCGTTACAGTCAGCGGTCAACAAAGTACTAACCGTCTCTCCTACACAAGAATGCCGACACAGTCAAGGGCACAATTCACGTGGCTGAAACAGCCCGTGAATTGCGATGCTGAAACAACATCAACAACAACGAGAAGAAGATGTTTCACCAGCCGTAACAACAATACCTCTTTCATCTCCTACAATAGCATTCTGTTGCACAAGACTAGGACATCCTATGCTGGTTTAGAAAGTAAATCCGACTAAATATAGGACTCAGATACACATTGTAATTTATTGTATCGAAGGGGTTCCCTCTTTAAATAAGAGGAAATTATCATTCGAGGGATCCAAGTTTTATGTATTGAAAATCTTCAGAGAGAGGGACATACTTCATTTTCAGACTGTAATATGATATTTTGATAGATGAATAAAAGACTGCTTTGAGTATCCTTCTCTAGCTCTCTCGTTTCAGGGGAATCTTGTGAGAAGGGAGGGCCCACCTTCTTCACAAGATTCACCCGTTAGTTTTAGAAGTGTGTTAGTAGAATTTTTGTTTATGCTTTGATTAACTTTTGCTGAAACACTACTTTTAAGGAATTTTGCTTTGCTGAAACACTATTGGACTATGTCTTAGTTTATTGAGTGAAATTCGTAATTCTTTTTATTAGCAATCTTGTGTGATGATTTTATGAGGCTAGCCAGAGATTGGGTTAAGGGTTCCTTCTCAGAAAGGAAGGAATCAGAACATCCCATTCTCTGTAGATTCCAATTACTTCTGCAAGTGTGCTAGCCAGAGATTGGGTTAAGGGTTCCTGTTCAGAAAGGAAGGAATCAGAACATCCTGTTCTCTGTAGATTCCAATTACTTCTGCAAGTGTGCTAGCCATAGATTGGGTTAAGGGTTCCTGCTCAGAAAGGAAGGAATCAGAACATCCTATTCTCTGTAGATTTCAATTACTTCTGCAAGTGTGCTAGCCAGAGATTGGGTTAAGGGTTCTTGCTCAGAAAGGAAGGAATCAGAACATCCCATTCTCTGTAGATTTCAATTACTTCTATAAGTGTGCTAGCCAGAGATTGGGTTAAGGGTTCCTGCTCAGAAAGGAAGGAATCAGAACATCCTGTTCTCTGTAGATTTCCATTATTCCTGCAAGTGTGCTAGACAGAGACTGGGTTAAGGGTTCCTGCTCAGAAAGGAAGGGATCAGACTATCCTGTTCTCTGTAGATCTCAATTATTTTTCACAAGTGGGCTAATCAAAAATAGGGCTAAAGGTTCCTGCTTAGAAAGGAAGGAATTGGATGGCCTTGTTCTCTACTAGATAGAAGTTAATTTCCTCTACATTACTGTTTTCATGAAAGAGTGTTAATCAGAATTAAAGTACTGAAGTCTCTGTTGAGAGTAAGGGTCATGTTCTCTGGTTGCAGAATAGTTGTTCTTTCCTATTGCAAAGTGTTATTTTAATGTAATCCAGGATTCTTTAGATTAATCTTTAAGATCTGCAATAGGTAGGTTGCTTTCCTGTGATTTAAATCAGAAATTCAGTTCATTCAAAGCAAGTGTGATTAGTATAGCTTCTTTTACTACAACTTTAAGTTTCTTTTGGAGTTGAGCATATATAGTGCGTGGTTATCTTTGAAATAACAGACTTCCCGGGGTTGACAATTCATGTATCACTTGGTTGTTTGAATTAATTGAGCAATTATAGTGACCAACATTTTGGCGCCGTTGCCGGGGAATATAGCTATAGATTTCAAAAGCACTTATGATTTATTTTCTTTAGATAAAAAGAATGCATGAAAGACCCCAAAGACACTAACCCTACAGGTGGCAAAGGAAAAGGAAAAGGAGGAAGAAAGACTTACATTGACGAGATTTTATCAAAGTCTGAATCTGCTGCTCAACGACCAAACCTTCGAAAACAAAACTCCCAGCCTTCATTTCGAGCAATTTTTGGAACAGGGAAAGAAGTTTGGAGTCCTGAGACAGTCCAGAAGCCAGTAGGAGACATTGAGGATAGAGCAAGTGCAACAGGGGAGCAGACAGAGGAAAACATGGATGAGTACAATGAAGAATTGCATCACGAAGAACAGGCAGGTCCTGAAGGAGAGGTAAAAGATGAAAACTCTTTCTCGACACTAGGATTCCCTATTGGCAATCTCCCTAGAGGAGCAACCCCCATGAAAAACATTCCACTCTCAGCATTGCCTAATTTTCATGGTTTATCTTCGGAGGATCCTGATGAATTTATGTTTGAATTTGATATATTATGTAGAAGTTATGATTACGTTTCTAATGCTCAAAAACTAAAGTTATTTCCAGCAACACTAAAAGAGAATGCACTAAGATGGTTTATGAGTCTTGGAGGCCATGTAATAACAACATGGGACCAAATGAAACATAAATTCCTGAACAAATACTAGGACTACTGCCGAACGAGAGAAAAGAGGGAGGAGCTATTCAAGATGATGCAGAAAGAGGACGAGAATCTGGAAGACTTTGTAGAAAGGTTACAATACAATCTACAAAGATCCAGTCATCCCAATGTAAGTAAGTATATTCTCAAAACTATTTTATTAAAAGGGGTAAGGGATGACTCTCTGGATATGCTGAATATGCTTGGGAAAGGGGACATATCTAAGGAATCATACGATGAAATTGTCAATTTATGCAAAATATGTTCAAGGGGAGCTTCAAGAAACAGATTAAACATCAGGGACACCACATTTTCTAGAGTCCAAAAATCAGCCAGTGGGGGAACAACAAGAGCCGAGATATGTAATTTACTTGAAGATTTTAAAACTGAAATGTTAAGCTCTTTTGCCTCACAAATGGATACACTGCATATTAAGAAAAATAAAGCAGAAGCAGAAGCATCATTGTCCATCTTTTGTTCTCAATGCAGAGATAAGCACCCACGAAGAGAATGTCCACTGGATAAAAAGCCAATGTACACTATCTGTGACAAAGATCATGATACCCAAAATTGTCCATCTTTACTAGGGATCAAGGCAACATTACAACCAACGGACGAAGAAGCTGAAGCTGTCTATCTGATGACACAAAGGAGACAATGGCAACCACGGGGACAAGGTATGAACTCTAACATGCCATTTGCATCTTCTAATCGTTGGAATAATTATTCTTCTTTCAATCAAATGATTTACCCCCCCTGCAACCAAATGCAATACACTAATCAAATGAATTACCCATCCATGCACCAAACTTACCCACCCATGCAGCAAACTTACCCACCCATGCAACAAAATAACCCACCCTTTGTTGATCCCTCAATGTGGACCTCTTGGCCTCCACAACAACAACAACCATATCAGAATCAATGGAATCAAAATTGGAGAGGACAAAAACCCCCCTTTCAAAATAAATTACCTCAATTCTCACAACCACTCTCCTTACCAACAGGTACTCCTCCAAACAATCAAACGATGAGACCCCAGCTACCTGTACAACCTAACCCCAACCCGAATAATAAAGCTGTGCAGTGCATTGATATTTATAACCAGCCTACACTTTCTCTTCTCCCTGCACAATGCAACGATACTCATCTTCGATCTGGGAGAATAGTATAACCTACCATAGCTGATGTTACCTCTTCTGACAAAGAGGAAACAAAAGAGCATGATGTACCTGAAAAGGTACAATCATCCTCTAACAATGTTGCTGAAACAAAAACACCACCATTTCCTGAGCGTCTAGCCTTAACTAAAATGCCTGAACCACCAACCTTTAATCTTTTAGGGGAATTACAGAATTTATATGTCAAAATTACTCTACTACAAGCACTCAAAGATGTACCAATCTATGCTAGGACAATGCGATATATTTGTGTTAAAAAGCCTGGTAGGAAAACTAAGGATCCCCTTACAGTCCATGTTATGGGAGACCTGTCTGCACTAATGTCAGGTAAAACTCCCCCAGTCAAATATTTTGATCCTGGCCACCCTACCGTTATAGTACAAGTTGGAAAAACGATAATCCCTCGAGTCCTGGTAGACCTAGGTGCAACCATCAATATCATGACTTTGGAAACCTTACAACTGCTACAACTACAAAATAAAGTCAGAGAGACCCCAACTATCCTAGAATTGGCTGATCGATCCATAATTAAACCAGAAGGAGTCATTGAAGACCTCAGTATCTCTGTGGAATCCTGGAATTATCCAGTTGACTTTACAGTGCTGCAACCAAAAACAAAGTTGGGGGGCCATCCTCTAATTCTGGGTAGACCTTGGCTAGCCACAACAGATGCTTTTATCAGCTGTAGATCAGGTTCAATGACAATTTCAAATGGCTACGAAACTAAGAAGCTTACCCTCTATCCTCATGCTACACCCCTGGTTAATAATGATAATTCCGCATGGGTAGATTTTGAGGATCAAACTACTCAACCGCTTTTGACTATCAAACAAGCTTTAAGCCTGAAAGACTCTACTGAGGATGAAATAATCAATAATTTTATTTGTGAACCCTCATCTATAACTCCAGAAACTCATAATCAACTAACTGCACTGTTGGAGTCCGATAATCAATAAAACCTCAATTTAGAAAGCCCACCTCAAACACCTAAAACCATCTCCTCCAAAAGAATACCAGTCAAAATTGAACCTGGCAAAACATTGAATATAAACCCTCATTTGACAGATGTTGAAACACAATAGTTAATGAAGTTACTTTGGGAAAATAAAGAAGCATTCGCATGGGATTACATAGATATGAAAGGAATCTCTCCGGAGTTATGTACTCATAGAATATATATTAAGGAAGATTGTCGGCCAATCTATTAACCTCAGTGATGAATGAACCCCAATTTAAGAGAAATCCTCAAAGAAGAACTTTAAAAATTACTCAATGCAGGGTTTATCTATCCTATATCAGACAATGAATGGGTGTCCCTGTTGGTAATAGTTCCTAAGAAGAACGGGAAATGGAGAGTATGTGTGGATTACAAAGATTTAAATAAAGCCACTTAGAAAGATCACTTTCCATTACCATTCATTGATCAAGTGTTAGATAATTTGTCAGGGAAGAAAATTTTCTCATTTTTAGATGGTTTCAGTGGGTATAACCAGATCAAAATTGCACCTCAAGATCAATATAAAACCACCTTTACTAGCCCTTGGGGAACCTTTGCTTAAAGAGTCCTTCCATTTGGACTCTGTAATGCACCAGCAACCTTCCAAAGGGCAGTTGTAGGAATCTTTTATGATATGCTTAATGACTCTATGGAAATTTTTATGGATGACTTTACTCCTTATGGTGTTTCTTTTCAGGAAGCACTGGAAAACCTTGAGAAGGTACTTAAACGATGCATACAAGCTCAACTTTCCTTAAGCACATAAAAATGTCATATGATGATGAGTGAAGGAATAGTGCTTGGACATTTTATCTCATCTCAAGGAATTCTGGTAGACCCATCCAAAATACAAGTCATTAAGGATCTTCCTACTCCCAAAACCCAAACAGAGGTAAGAAGCTTTCTAGGACATGCTGGATACTACAGAAGATTTATTAAGAATTTTTCCAAAATAGCTTCTCCCCTGTTTGTTTTACTGATGAAAAATGTTGAATTCAAATGGACTATTTTTTGTCAAGAAGCATTTAATACACTTAAACATCAGTTATATACAACTACTATCCTTAGAGGACCTGATTGGACACTTCCCTTTCACAAATCCTCCTATTCTTCAGACACTGCTATAGGAGATGTCTTGGGACAGGAAGAAGATCATCTCCCTTATGCTATATATTTCATGAGCAAGAATATGACCCCTGCTGAACTCAATTATACAGTCACCGAGAAGGAATTATTAGCAGTTATTTATGCAATTAATAAATTTAGACATTACATTACTGGCTATTCTACTTTTGTCCATATTGATCACTCAGCTATCAAGTACTTAATGAATAAACCTATCACAAATGCTAGAGTCACCAAATGGCTAGTATTATTGCAAGAATTTGATATTACAATTGTAGATAGACCAGGAAAAGAGAATGTAGTTGCTGATTTACTTTCTCGATTGACACCTGATGATGATACCCCAATAGATGATTCATTTCCTGATGAATATCTATTTGCAGTTTCTACTCACTCACCTTGGTATGCAGATATTGCTAACTACTTAGTTGCAAGGAAGTTACCATCACACCTATCCTACCGAGAGAAGAAAAGTATTATCCATCAAAGTGCTCGGTATAGTTGGATAAGTGGGTACCTTTTCCATACAAGAGTTGATCAAGAGATTCAAAGGTGTATTAGAGAAGATGAGGTGTATGATCTATTGAAAGCTTGTCATGATGGCCCTTGTGGAGGGCATTTTGCTGATAAGAGAACATCATACAAAATTCTCAGGATGGGGTACTATTGGCCCTCACTCTTCAAAGATGCAAAGAAATATGTCAAGGCCTGTGATAGCTGGCAAAGAGTAGTCCAACCTAATCATAGAGATGAAATTCCATTAAACCCCCAGGTAGTACTTGAACCATTTGAAAGATGGGCCTTAGACTTCATAGGACCCATCAACCCTCCATCCAATCAAAAAGTTTATATACTGGTCTGCACAGACTACATGACTAAATGGGTGGAAGCCAAGACACTCCATAGAGAGACCGAGGAAGAAGTTATAGATTTCTTATTTAAAGACATCTTCACCAGATTTGGAATGCCAAGAGAATTAGTTACAGATGGAGGACCTCCTTTCAACTCTCATGGGTTCAAAGCCACCCTTCAGAAATATCACATTCAACAGAGAATGACTACAACATACCACCCCCAAGCCAATGGACAGGTGGAAAGCACAAACAAAGTAATAGAAGCCATTCTCACAAAAACAGTGAAGGAAAGTAGAAAGGATTGGTCCTACAGGCTCCTTGAAGCACTATG
>ML786636.1:378048-394834 GCA_009831015.1 Picea engelmannii | reverse complement strand
ATTGAATCGAATGTTGAAGTAAATGTTCCAATTGCAATGTTAATAGGGATGCATAGGTTGCGAGTTTAATTATGTTAACTGAATGCTAGAGACGATGTTTAATATTACTATTGTTTAGGTCGCAATGTTACTGTTGGCTTATTGAGATGTTGAAGATGACGTTGGATTGTCATGCTACTGATGTTAAACGGAATGCCAATGGCGAGGTTAAGTGCAAGCGCTAGTGCTTACTGCTTGCCCCTGATTTGTGGTACTGGGTGGTATTGTGTTGCGTAGCTTGTTCGGGTCGGGCGAGATATGGTCTTCCCTTGTAGCTCAATGTTTTTGTCTGTGTGTAATCCGGGAAGGGGTCCAGTGCCGTATCAAGAGTCTCGGGCTGTTTAAAGGCACAGTTCCACTCTTGCGACACATTCTGAGTCATATCAGTAGTCTCGGGATGTTTAAAGGCACAGTTCCACTACTGCGACTCTACTGACGGATTCATTCATTCCGTGACCGTACTGTGCTTAACCCTGGTATCTGTCTCTGCCTATAGCCTTTGCTTCCGCCTCCAGTTCGGGGCGTTGCTTCTTGTCATTGTGATGCCATGTCGGGTCGTCGTGATTGTGTCCATCTTACTTGCGTCCTGTTGGTTCAAGGTTGACATAGAGTCTAGGGGGATGTCTCTTCTACACACGCGCACACACTGTCACAAAAAAAAGATTCACCAGTTGACTGAGTAGATTTTCTTGGCCCGGAGGGCTGTTACACCAATGTGGAGATATTTACTATCAGGCAGGCTATAAGGTGATTCAAGTTCCAGTGCCAGGAGCAGCCCCTACTCCTTCACCTTTTGAAGTCAAGGAAGAACCTGCTGCAACACAAGAACCAACAGGCCCTCCCAGGCTCAAGACTGAACCCTGCATTGCAAAAAAAGAAGCCCCTACCTTTGTCAACAAGGTTGTATAGACAGTGCCTATGGAGGAATTTACACCTCCCAACCAGATCAATCTCTCCACTTCTAAGGAACAATCTACTCAAACCTTGCCTCGTCCCACTACTTCCAATGCTGAAACACAGACTCAGCTATGGATGAGCAAGCAGAAATACAAAAATGGAAGAAAGAGTATGCTGAAACACAAGCCAAAAACCTGCAAGTGCACAAAAAAATCTGGATAAATCATACTTACTCAAATTGGGAAGCATTAGAACAGATACGCCAGGAAGCTCGTGACCTTAAGAAGAAGAACAAAGAATTGAAAGGTAGATTGGTCCTGGTATTTGATTTGGTGCAGAAGCTACTGGCCACAAGAAAGCCATCTTGCAACTACTCCTTATTCCTTATGGAGAGACTCACATGGTTTCAGATCAAATCCATTATAGAAGGTAAACCCCATGGAGTACTACAACCAACAGATTTTTTCAAAACTTTTGTAGCAGCCTCTACCAGGGATCAACACCTCCTCTGTGAGGCATACTTTCATAATGAGGCTATTCCAGAAAACAGGTTGCTAAACATAAATCCCCTTGTTGGGGACATCCAAATTCGAGCATTTACTTCCTTTCTCTATAATCAGATTTTATGGAAAGATGACTTTTTGGCTGCTAAGCACAATGAAGATAATCGCCTCCTCTGGATTAGACCAGAACCACTGAAGGAAACCACCTTTATCACAAAATATTATGAGTTCTTAAAACAACCAGGGGTGACTGAACATGTTCAGCAGCTACAATCAGAAGTGCTCAAGGATTGTGAGCACATCATCAGATCTATAGAGATTCCTTCCCTCCAGGCCAATAACCTGTTTTGGCAGCAATCCACGGAGAAGAGACAACAGCACAATCCTTTTGGTCCTACCAACCTAGAAGTAGCAATTTCCAGGATACCCAACTACATCCAGTGTGTTAGACATTGTGCTGAAAACTGGATAGGGTACCGGTTTTATTTTCCCATCCTTTGGTTTCCAATAGAAAGGTATCAAGTCAGTTATAAGCTGCCTAAGAAGGCAGAAACAACAGCATGGAAAAGATTACAGCAGGTCCAAGGGTTCAGAACGCCAAAGGACATTACCTCCCACAGTTACTGCTTGAGTAACTTACATGATTAGAGTCGGTATCTAGACTCTGATTCAGAGTGAGTTTCCTGAGGAAACGCAACACCTTGAGTTGGGGGGGATGTTAGGACCACACAATGTACCTTTTTGCCTATACTTTTTGCCACTATTATACTCTTGATCACCCATATTTAAACTCATACTATCACTTTATCTGATCATCCCAAAGGTATACAACGTCCCTTCTCATTATTATACATTTAATCTGTTTTGCATAATATTTTACATCACTCTTGTACTTGACCATTGATTAGAAATTCATAAGTGTTCAAAACTGCAGATTAGCACTTGAGGCCTATTGTTGAAACACATAACTGTCCAAGGTCGTTGTTGCTGAAACACAGAACCAATGCTGAAACACAGAGCTGCTATATAGTCTGAGGTCACAGATGCTGAAACACAGAGATGTTACACAATCCGGAGTTGCAGATGCTGAGACACAGAGCTGTTACACAGTCCGGAGTCGCAGATGCTGAAACAAAGAGCTGTTACACAGTCCAGAGTTGCAGATGCTGAAACACAGAGGAAACCACCAGGACTGACGATGCTGAAACACAAAGGAAGCCGTTACAATCAGTGGTCAACAAAGCACTAACTGTCGCTCCTACACAAGAATGCCGACACAGTCAAGGGCGCAATTCACGTGGCTGAAACAACCCTCGAATTGCGATGTTGAAACAACATCAGCAAAAATGACAAGAAGTTGTTTCACCAGCCATAACAACAATACCTCATTCAGCTCCTGCAATAGCATTATGTTGCGCGAGACTAGGACATCCTATGCTGGTTTAGAAAGTAAATCCGACTAAAGATAGGACTCAGATACACATTGTAATTTATTGTATCGAAGGGGTTCCCTCTTTAAATAAGAGGAAATCATCATTCGAGGGATCCAAGTTTTATGTATTGAAAAGCTTCAGAGAGAGGGACATACTTCATTTTCAGACTGTAATATGATATTTTGATAGATGAATAAAAGACTGCTTTGAGTATCCTTCTCTATCTTTCTCGTTTCAGGGGAATCTTGTGAGAAGGGAGGGCCCACCTTCTTCACAAGATTCACCCGTTAGTTTTAGAAGTGTGTTAGTACAATTTTTGTTTATGCTTTGATTAACTTTTGTTGAAACACTACTTTTAAGGAATTCCTCTTTGCTGAAACACTACTGGACTCTGTCTTAGTTTATTGAGTAAAATTCGTAATTCTTTTTATTAGCAATCTTGTGTGATGATTTTATGAGGCTAGCCAGAGATTGGGTTAAGGGTTCCTGCTCAGAAAGGAAGGAATCAGAACATCCTGTTCTCTGTAGATTCCAATTACTTCTGCAAGTGTGCTAGCTAGAGATTGGGTTAAGGGTTCCTTCTCAGAAACGAAGGAATCATAACATCCTGTTCTCTGTAGATTTCAATTACTTCTGCAAGTGTGCTAGCCAAAGATTGGGTTAAGGGTTCCTTCTCAGAAAGGAAGGAATCAGAACATCCTGTTCTCTGTAGATTTCAATTACTTCTGCAACTGTGCTAGCTAGAGATTGGGTTAAGGGTTCCTGCTCAAAAAGGAAGGAATCAAAACATCCTATTCTCTGTAGATTTCCATTATTCCTGCAAGTGTGCTAGCCAGAGACTGGGTTAAGGGTTCCTGCTCAGAAAGGAAGGGATCAGACTATCATGTTCTCTGTAGATCTCAAGTATTTTTCACAAGTGGGCTAATCATAAATAGGGCCAAAGGTTCCTGCTTAGAAAGGAAGGAATTAGATGGCCTTGTTCTCTACTAGATAGAAGTTAATTTCCTCTGCATTACTATTTTCATGAAAGAGTGTTAATCAGAATTAAAGTACTGAAGTATCTATTGAGAGTAAGGGCCCTGTTCTCTGGTTGCAGAATAACTATTCTTTCCTGTTGCAAAGTGTTATTTTAATGTAATCCAAGATTCTTTAGATTAATCTTTAAGATCTGCAATAGGTAGGTTTCTTTCCTGTGATTTAAATCAAAACTTCATTTCATTCAAAGCAAGTGTGATTAGTATAGTTTCTTTTACTACAACTTTAGGTTTCTTTTGGAGTTGAGCATATATAGTGCGTGGTTATCTTTGAAATAACAGACTTCCCTGGGTTGACAATTCATGTATCACTTGGTTGTTTGAATTAATTGAGCAATTATAGTGACCAACACATATCAATCTGGTCCACTGGATGGACATCCTTTACATCAAACTCAAAGGCAGTCTTCTTATAGTCTGCAGCTGTTTTAGGATGAGGAAATTGTGCTTGCAAGAATGACATTTGGATTCTTCCTCTCTCTGTGTCAAAATATGAAAATATCCTATGTTGAGCAGTGGAGGTCTGCTTCCAAAACTGAGCATAGGTGATTCTGTTGAGGAGCTCATTTCTTTGCTTGATCTATTTGTAGTTGTCAAAAATATTTCACTATGTTTTCTCATGAGATGATTCGATTGTCAGAGTAGTGTTGGAAGAAATAATGTAATTTCTATTGTTTATAATTGCCTACACAGGGTCTCTAAATTTGCACTACTTGTCATGAGAAATGACACTTATCATTTGTCTCTTTTTACATACCTTCCTTTCGATTTTTCTTTTCATGACTGTAAGCATGAAAACTTGCTACTGGAATTCATACTTTGTTTCGATTTTTGATCAAAGGATAACTGTTCATATGGTCTATTGTCGAATTGTCATATTTTGTTATGAACATGATTGTTTTCCTTGTTTATAACCCCTTGGTCTTAAACATGCCTTGGTTACATAAGTAAAAAACCTCCCACTCATCAATAATCGATTAATAGTAATGGGGTTTGATTCATAAATTTTTTTAACACAATGTTTATTTGAAACTTTTACATTGTAATCAAGTCATGAATGTGTGCGCTCTATGGTATTCAAGCGCTTACATCCTTACACTACCCATATCCCAAGGTATCATATGAGGTACAACATGATATTATTTATCTGTATGGCCTTGGGCTTTACGATCTCTTTCCCACGCATGGTGAGTAATGCTCCTTCCTACCATTTCGAACTGTCTTCGCATTGCATTGAGGAAACTCGGGACTATGGATCTGTGTTTCTCTATCAAACCCTACCTCTGATTTCTGTGTTGATTCCCTTATGTTAGCCATGGCTCCTATGGTGAGGATTGAGCCCAATGGCATCCAAACCTTATTATCGTTTGACAACACCAGAGACGACTTAGAAAGGAACGACTGGTGTTTGTTTATTGAAAAGTTTGAGGGTTTCAATCAGAGAGTTTCCCACGAGTTCGCATTGACTTTTAACGGTTGCAGAGCAGAGATAGGAGACGTGCAGCTTGAGGTAAATGAAGATTTTATAAACCAAGCTACCGGTTTACCAGCTGTGGGGAAAAAGTGGTTCAAGAACGCAAAGGTTGAAGAGGTCCCCTGGTCATTGTTGTTCACCTCAAGGAAAATTACCAGCTGCGACTGAGGTATGCCTGTCTTGTCTTTAAAACCTAGATGGCATGATCTGTTAGCTATTGTGAAACAGTTCATTACCTGTGAAGGAAGATTTGGGTTGGTTTTCTTGTATCACCTGCGATTTCTTATGAGCTTCATTGATATCCCACTGAACATGCCCTATTTCCTCCTTAGAATTCTATACAAGATGAGAAAGTGGTTTAAGAGGCAGAAGTTTGATTCTAGTTTGTTCCATCATGGTTTAATTATGATTATCATTAAGCATCAGTTGAAACTAAATAACAATTGTTGGGATGCTTTTGTGTTACGAAATGGCTTCGGTAATAGTGAGTTGGGACAAGTTGACAAGCCTGTTATCGCAGAAACCCTTGTAAAACCTACCATCTCTCCTCCTTCGCTCATGCCCTGTGATCATATCTCTAATTTGGAACCCAACCTGATTCTACTCAACCCGACACTCAACCGGATTCATATCCTAAGAGTTGTACTAAGATTGTTAAAAAACCCATAGGGAAGAAACTAAAGGGCAACGTTGATGTTAATTATAAAAGTAAAAGGGTCGCTTGTTGGGTTTCACGATGTGCTCGAAACAAACCCAAGCCCTGTGCAGACACAAAAAATACAATTGAGGTAAGTGAGGATTCATATTTGGAAATTGAAAGGTTCTTAGCCGAAGAGTATCCATATTCATATGGACTTTGTCCTGCCAGACCCTACAATTATGTTACCAACCTACCACTATGTCTAAAGGACAATCCTTTTTTTTTCTGGCATCAAATTCGGTGATGAACCTACATGTCAAATGGACGATTCTCCAGCTGTTAATGCTATCAGTGCCAATACACAGTCTCTACAACCGCACTATAATGGATGTTGATCCTGGATCGACAGGTATTACAAGGATGTTCCTTTACTATAGTCTCAGCTTAAATCCTTGAAAGACCAGGTGGATTCATTGGCAAGCAAGAACAGTAGGCTCCAACCATAGCTCAAGCCAAAGACAAATGCCTAAAAACTACAGGTTCTGTTATTTTTAAGAACGTGGAAGCAACAACAACAATAGTTAATTCTAAGATTACTTGATTTGTTTGAATCCCTTAATTTGAGGAACTCATGATTTTCAAAGAGATTTGAAGCACTGTTGGGATCTTCCAGCCATACCATCTTTATGTTTTTAGTAAATATATTAGGTTGTTAGTTTTTTGGTATCAAGTAAAATCTGGTAGGTTGCATCCCCCACATTTTTTGGAACAGATTGGATGTTATCAACCGAAATCATTTTGTTCCTGGAACCTATATAAGTAGGTTATTTTGTAAACTTGAAATCATCTCTGCCTGGGGAAAAAACTATGGATTTTTGATTTACAGACTTGAATAGAATATGATATTTGTCACAGCTTTAGCTTCTCCATATCGTGTTTTTATTCAAGTTATGATTATTTCGATTTGTAATTAGATTATGATTGCTTTAGCTATCGTGGTTTATTGCAGATTGGTAAGATAAACATTTATATGTTATCCATGTTTTATGTCCCATATTTCACATATAGTAATCATTCTATTCAAACTTGAGATTAAGAGATTTATCTTCATCATTTGTTGAACATTTATACACAAGTTTTCACAGCAGGATTTATCTCAATGTGGTTGCTTGTGAAATTATGAGATTGTTGAGATCGTATCTCTTATATGTTATATCATTTGAATTCCATTATTGTTGTTTCACATTTACGAGAAGCAATTGTAGGTTCTGTTGTGGGTTTACCTCATCAGACAGGGAGATGGGATGCTACACACTGAACAAATAGTGGATGCAATAACAGGTCAATTTACTAGTTTAATGAATACAGAAACCTCCTGTAACTAAAACATGTCCTATTATCTGTGATTTCTTTTTTCAATTAGACAGTTTGTTATTCCATTTCTTGTTTATAAACATTACAAGAAAATAAATCAAAAATATTGAATGATAGCTTTGTTGTTGTTTAATAAATCAATCCATATTCGATTTTCGTGGATTTAGATTAAAATTCACATTTTGTAAATGTTATATATATATATATATATATATATATTAGAAATAAATTCATTTGTATATATTATACATATAATAAGTAGACTTATGTTATAAATATTAGTTAGTAAACTATAAATATATATTAGATCTGTATATAGTTTTTAGTGAGTGTTATTCATCAAGTTATTTTATCTTCTTTAGTTTTGTTTTTCTCTTTCTTAGGACATTAGATCGGCCAATGGAGCTGCTAAACCCGTCGAAGTGGATTAATCCAAACGGCTTGGGTTAAGTAGACAACCCCAGACCGGATTCACTCCTCCAGTTGACGAGCGGTCAATTTTTCTTGTCAACAAATGGCACTAGAAGGAGGGCCGACTCACAAGCTGGCCATGTAGAAGCCTTTATTTTACATGTATTCAATTTCCCCATGGCTCCCCAAATCACTGTGTTGGAACATGATTTCAACTTCTCATTACCCGATGTTCCCAACGAGACATTATCTCGCTTGTCAAAACTCACCTTTGATGGTGGAGGAAATACATTTGCTAAAGACCACCTTAACAAGTTTTGGTGCAAATGCATCAAACATGACATTTCAGATTTAAGAGTTTTATGTAGATTGTTCGCTTTTACTCTTAGAGGTCGGATTAAACATTGGTTTGTATCCTTTCCAACATGTCACATTTTTTATTGGTTTCAATTTGCAGATGAGTTTCTAGATGCTTTTGAAATTTATGATTTCGATCAATTATGTGAAGAATTTCATACTTCGCTAATCAACGACGATTCATCTTTAGAAGAATTTTTGACAAGAGTCTATCATATCCTCCATAAATTTAATCTCGATGACATGTCATTTGCATTAAATCTCTTCTATGATGCTTGCATCCCTTCCATCCAGTCATATTCAATCACGAATGAAGAACCAATTGCAAATCCTATCACTCAACTACAAGAACAATTCTCTTCGCAAGAAGAGAAGAATCCTTCCAACAATGTTGAACAAGCTAGGGAGGTAGAATCTATTGACCAGGTTCTTATTGACAACCAAATTGGTTTTTCCTCTAAATCATTGTATTTTCAGTCTACAACCAGTATGGAAGAAGATTCGTTTCTGGCTCAAGGTGAATATCCTCATTCTTGTAACTCATGCTCTAATCAATATTTAAAATCAGTCATTGAAGAACACTTAAGCGACGAAAATCATCTTGAACATTCTAATACTCCTATGAAACTGATTAGAAAAGAAGATACACAACTGGAAGAAGAAACTTTAAACCTTTTCCCTCAAAATGTACTTTATCCACAGGAAAGACTAGACGTTTGTCACATAAATTTTGAATTATCTATCACACAGAAGGCAAATCCAGATGATCATATTATGTTGAGGAATTCGTCACCAAAACAGAGTAAGAGTTTTAAAGAAAGTGAGGAGAAATGTCTTGAGAATACCATTGTTAAGTATCATAGTTCAAGAGATTCTTTTCATGTTATTATTTCTGATTCCTTTTAATTTTTATATCCTGATCTATTCCTAGACTCTGTTGGACTTGACATCTTACCTACAACATCCTACTCTTTTCCGCCACAATCATATCCTTTCAATATGCTAAATTTTGGTGAAATTAATTCCAAACCTAACATTGATATAGTTGGATTTGACACTTGTTCACTTTCATCACTCATATGGGAAAATGACATGTTACGAGATGATTTTACACAGTTCATTGTTGAAAAAGACAATGCACTATATTTTATGGAGATCAAACATTCTTCATTGCATATTCGTCCTTTGATTAGCTCGAATCTTAATGTTTATGATTCACATTTTGAAATGATCAATCTCGTTAAAAGAAGCACTCAAATCAATGATCTAATTGACGTCACGAATCCTCTTATGATGATTTCCCCATCGATATATTCACTTCATCAAAGTCATGGTTTTCATCCTCATTTTTGTGACAAGATCTTAGGATGGCTTGAATAATCATATATAAAACAAATTCATAATAAAGATAAAGTTGTGCTTGTTTTCTTTTTACCTAAGTATCTTGGAAATAGGCATGACATATTTCTTTTAGATCCTCCATGTGAAGAAATTAATGAACACTTAGAGAATTGTCATGAGGATGGGTCATTTAAGCCTTGGTTGATGGTTATTTCATTTCCCCATAATCTTGACAATTTTTTCAAAATCACCTACACTCGCCCATGCCATTATGACCCTTATCACGACAAGATTGCACAATGGTTGGAGGATTCATACATCAAGAATATTCAAGGGAATGGTAAGATCATGCTTACATTGTTTTTAGATGATGATTATGAAGGTAATTGTGATATGTTTCTGTCATTTTTTTATGTATTACCATTCTTATTAATAATGCTTGATTTTGTTTCCATTGCAGGATTAGAGTTACTCCGATGGCTACATTGGAAGCATGACTTCACGTAGTATTTTGATTTGTTTAGTAGCTAGGGTGGGTTTAGGAATAGGTTTTCTTTCAGTTTTATTTCTCACTATTTCTCTTTGTAATAATGCAGTCATGAATGCAAGTGGGCGCACCATGAGAACCATAATATGACTGTTGTCAGGGAAGTCTGCTTGATCCTTTTCTCTTTGCTTTTAGTTGAACATTTATTTTCAAAAATGCAGTATCGTCATGAAAATCTTAAATGGAAAGTAAAGAGATAAATAAATCTGAATCAACCCTGACCCAAGGTGCCACGAGTATGACTTCTTTCACATCAAAAAGGATTTTTCTACTTTCTTTCAGTCTCCCAAGGGATGTTTTGCATGATGTTTTCAGATACACCTTCTATACATATATTTTTTTTGTTTGGATTTCTTTGCTTTCCAATTTTTCTTTGCTGGTTGGTTTTGATTTTCCTTATCAGTCTTTCTTTTTGAAAAACACATGCCTGCATCATGGGCTAGTTCAGACAAAGAGAACATAAAATTTTCCCCTCTAAAATGACTGTTGAAGATTGTTTAAGCATCAATTGTGATATTTTTCTGAGTTCACAGCCATGTTAAAGATAACTTGTTTTTTGAAAAGCGTTTCTTGATTTCAATCTGTAACTGAAGTTACTCACGATCTTCCATAAAAATTATTCTTACGTTGTTCCAATTCCTTGAGAGAACAAATCAGATATGTCTCCCTGCTCTTGAAAGTTGGTTTTATTAACAAACTAATTCTAGATCTTAATGAAGGACAACTAAGAAATTTCTTCAAGGTCTGTAATTTACTAAGATATGTCCAAAAACCAAGATTTTCAGCGTCACCCCACTCTATTAAATATCTTTAAAACTAAATAAACCTTCAGAGAGTTGTGGGAAGTGCTTGTAAACCTGCCGGGATATTGAACAAGTCTGCTAGCAGTGGGTAAATGCATGCATGACGCAAAGATAACTTCACAGGGATACTGAACAGGCCCGCTGGCAGCGAAGCAATGTCAGGTATATGAAAATTCTCAGATATGGATTCTTTTGACCTTAAATGTCCTTTTTTCTAATCTGAAACTTCTTGGCAGGATACAGATATCGGATTGGGTTAAATGACATCCCTGTCGAGGCTATGGACGCCTGCTGGCAGCAACGGCTCTGTCAACAGTATTGAAGATTTTAACTTTAATATCGTGACTCTCTTCTATTAAGATTGTTGTCAGTTTTCATCTCTTTAAAATAACAGTAATCTGAAACCGGAATGCTTTATAATTGATAATGATGTTCAAACAACATTTTGGTTGTTTTCGATTTGAATTTTTTTCTGATTATCCTAATCTGAACTCGTTCATTTGGCAAAGATAACTTCTTCTCCCAGCATGTCTACATTGTTGGCAGCAATAATGTAATTTCTATTGTTTATAAGTTGCCTACATAGGGTCTCTAAATTTTTCCTACTCGTCATGAGCAATGACACTTATCACTTGTTTCTTTTTACATACCTTCCTTTCGATTTTTGTTTTCATGACTGTAAGCATGAAAACTTGTTGCTGGAATTCACACTTTGTTTCGATTTTTGATCAAAGGATAACTGTTCATATGGTCTATTGTCAAATTGTCGTATTTTTTTATGAACATGATTGTTTTCCTTGTTTATAACCCCTTGGTATTAAACATGCCTTGGTTACATAAGTAAAAAACCTCCCACTCATCAATATTCGATTAATAGTAATGGGGTTTGATTCATAAAAAATTTCAACACAATGTTTATTTGAAACTTTTACCTTGTAATCAAGTCATGAATGTGTGCACTCTATAGTATTCAAGCGCTTACATCCTTACACTACCCATATCCCAAGGTATCATATCAGGTACATCATGATATTATTGCTCTGTATGGCCTCGGGCTTCACGATCTCTTTCCCACGCATGGTGATTAATGCTCCTACTTACCATTTTGAACTGTCTTCGCATTGCATTGAGGAAACTTGGGACTATGGCTCTGTGTTTATTTATCAAACCCTACCTCCAATTTTCATGTTGATTCCCTTTTGTTAGCCATGGCTCCTGTGGTGAGGATTGAGCCCAATGGCATCCAAAACTTGTTATCATTTGAAAACGCTAGAGATGACTTAGAAAGGAATGTTTGGCGTTTGTTTATTGAAAAGTTTGAGGGTTTCAATCTGAGAGTTTCCCAAGAGTTCGCATTGACTTTCGATGGTTGCAGAGAAAATATAGGAGACGTGCAACTTGAGGTAAATGAATATTTTATAAGCCAAGCTATCGGTTTACTAGATGTGGGAAAAAAGTGGTTCAAGAATGCAAAGGTTGAAGAGGTCCCCTGGTCATTGTTGTTCACCTCAAGGAAAATTACCAGCTGCGACCGAGGTATGCCTGTCTCGTCTTTAAAACCTAGATGACATGATCTGTTAGCTATTGTGAAATAGTTCATTACCTGTGAAGGAATATTTGGGTTGGTTTTCTTGTATCACCTGCGATTGCTAATGGGCTTCATTGATTTCCCACTGAACATGCCCTATTTCCTCCTTAGAAGTCTATACAAGATGGGAAAGCGGTTTAAGAGGAAGAAGTCTGATTCTAGTTTATTCCATCATGGTTTAATTAAGATTATCATTAAGCATCAGTTGAAACTAAAAAACGATTGTTGGGATTCTTTTGTGTTACAAAATGGCTTCAGTAATAGTGAGTTGGGACAGGTTGACAAGCCTGTTATCGCATAAAACCTTGTGAAACCTACCATCTCTCCTCCTTCGCTCATTCCCTGTGATCCTATCTCTATTTTGGAACCCTCAACCTACCCTGATTCTACTCAACCCGACACTCAACCGGATTCATATCCTAAGAGTTGTACTAAGATTGTTGAAAAACCCATAGGGAAGAAACTAAATTGCAGCGTCGATGTTAATTATAAAAGTAAAAGTGTCGCTTGTTGGGTTTCATGATGTGCTCGAAACAAACCCAAGACTTGTGCAGACACAAAAAATACAATTGAGGTAAGTGAGGATTCAGATTCAGAAATTGAAAGGTTCTTAGTCGAAGAGTATCCATATTCATATGGACTTTGTCCTGACAGACCCTATGATTATTTTACCAACCTACCATCGTGTCTAAAGGAGAATCCTTTTTTTTCTGGCATCAAATTCCATGATGAATCTACATGTCAAATGGATGATTCTCTAGTTGTTAATGATATTAGTGCCAATACACAGTCTCTATAGCCGCACTGTAATGAATGTCGATCCTGGATTGAAAGGTATTACAAGGATGTGCCTTTACTACAGTCTCAGCTTAAATCCTTGAAAGACCAGGTGGATTCGTTGGAAAGAAAGAACAATAGGCTCCAATCCATATCTCAAGCCAAAGACAAACGCCTAAAAACTACAGGGTCTATTATTTTTAAGAATATGGAAGCAACGACAACAATAGTAAATTCTAAGATTACTTGATTTGTTTGAATGCCTTAATTTGAGGAACTCATGATTTTCAAAGAGATTTGAAGCACTGTTGGGATCTTCCAGCCATACCATCTTTATGTTTCTAGTAAATAGATTAGGTTGTTAGTTTTTTTGGTATCAAGTAAAATCTGGGAGGTTGCATCCCCCACATTGTTTGGAATAGATTGGATGTTATCAACATGAATCATTTTTTTCCTAGAACCTATATAAGTAGGTTATTTTGTAAACTTGAAATCGTCTCTTCCTGGGGCAAAAACTATGGATTTCTGATTTGCAGACTTGAATAGAATATGATATTTGTCACAGCATTAGCTTCTCCATATCGTGTTTTTATTCAAGTTATGATTATTTCAATTTGTAATTAGATTATGATTTCTTTAGCTATCGTGGTTTATTGCAGATTGGTATGATAAAAATTTATATGTTATCCATGTTTTATGTCCCACATTTAACATACAATAATCATTATGTTCAAACTTGAGATTAAGAGATTTATCTTCATCATTTGTTGAACATTTATACACAAGTTTTCACAGCAGGATTTATCTCAATGTGGCTGCTTGTGAAATTATGAGATTGCTGAGATCGTATCTCTTATATGTTATATCATTTGAATTCCATTATTGTCGTTTCACATTTATGAGAAGAAATTGTAGGTTCTACTGCAGGTTTACCTCATCAGACAGGGAGATGGGATGCTACACACTGAACAAATAGTGGATGCGATAACATGTCAGTTTACTAGTTTAATTTCATTAGTTTAATGAATACAGAAACCTCTTGTAACTAAAACATTTTCTATTATCTGTGATTTCTTTTTTCAATTAGATAGTTTGTTATTCCATTTCTTGTTTATAAACATTATCAGAAAATAAATCAAAAAGATTGAATGATAGCTTTGTTGTTGTTTAATAAATCAATCCATATTCGATTTTCGCAAATTTAGATTAAAATTCGCATTTTGTAAATGTTATATATATATTAGAAATAAATTCATTTTTATATATTATACATATAATAAGTATACTTATGTGATAAATATTAGTTAGTAAACTATAAATATATATTATATCTGTATATAGTTTTCAACGAGTGTTATTCATCAAGTTATTTCATCTTCTTTAGTTTTGTTTTTCGCTTTCTTAGGACATTGGATCGACCAACGGAGCCGCTAAACCTATCAGAGTGGATTAATCTAAATGGCTTGGGTTAAGTAGACAACCTCGGAACGGATTCACTCCTCCAGTTGACGAGCGGTCAATTTCGCCCATCAACAAGTAGTGTATGTTTGTATTTGATATGATGATGTAGACACTATGAATTGATTGTTTGAATAGGATGAAGAGTGTGGTCCCTCAATGACTATGGTGGACTGCATTTCTCCTTCCTTGAGCATGTCTGGTGCATGATTGGTCTTGGCCCTCTTTCTATAAACTTGGAAATCCTCAGCTGATACCTCTATGACAGAAGGGGAAACATCATTTCTTGATCTATTCTCTTCTTTATTTTGGGGTGTGTTAGTATGTGAGGAAATTACAAGGGGCAAGTTGTTCCTCTGTTTATATCAATGTGTTCTCCTACCACACTATCTGGTTTATATATTTCTCCACCTATTTCTTCTATGTGTGAGCATAATGAGTGATCCTTTGTTTGAATCTGAGCTATTAGATGACACCAAATGGGTTATAAGCCCAAATGTATCTCTGCTTAAGCCTCATTTGTTTTAATAGGTTATCTGCTTCTTCCCCCATTGATATTTTACTGCAAATGGAAAGGCCAATATGGGTCTTGATTCTGAGTTGTTGCTTTTTATTTGTTGCAACAAAGTGGATGTCATCTGAGTTCACCATCTTCCTTATGTATTCTAATGCAAAAATACTCACAGCAAGGTATTTGGGAAATCTATTAGGTGGAAGCTCACACCCATACACTCTTATCTCTATGTCGTTTTGGTATAAATACCAATCCCTTGTCTTGGCTAGATAAAAAAGGTGAAGGATTCTCTGAATTTCTTCATCGATCCTTGGCTCTGTGTTGTTGTTCAACATGAAAACCACTGGGTGATAGAACTAGTCTATGAAGTCCTTGAAGCTTTATTTTGCTAAATGTTTCCTCACCAATGAGGTCCATGAGGTCACTGACTGTGGGTTTCCTTCCTGGTTTAATTTATGAAATGCACATGGAAACCTGTCTGACTGAAAAAACAAGAACATATAAACCAGGAATGAGGAATACATGAACATTCCTTTAAATGGAAACCAAAAAAGTTGATCATGAATGTTATCAGCCATAAATTGACTGAAATCAAATTTAATTGTGGCTCTTTCTTATGTGGAAAAGATAGATAGAAAACCTAGAATGGGCTCATCTACCCATTCATATGAGAAATAACATAATGGGTAACAAAGAATGGAAATGATGTGGTTGGCCTTGAAACTGAAGATGGAGGATGAATAAGGGAGATTTTTCTTGGGCAATCGGGCATCTTCTGGTAGAAAAATATCAAAACTTTGGGCTCTTTGGTGTACAGTGAGATTATGGTATAGGTCATTTAGGTATTCAATGGAAAACGGGATCGCAGAGTCATTTCTTGGTATTTACAGCATTTGATCAATGCATTCAGAGGTGACTGTGAACAGGGTTTCTCCAGAGGAGGAAACAATGGCCCTTTGGTCAGGTGAATAGCGAGCTTGTCATATGAGGGTGAATTCAAGGAAATGGTGAGTTTGTGGGAACATATACAGAGGTAAATTGGACTCCTAGAGTTCAATTTTATCACTTTGGTCTAGAAAGATGTCTTTTAGCCAAGAGTGAAATTCGAAGAAATTGAATTTGCACCTTGACTTTGTGATTTTATAGTCCTTATCTACCAAGGGGATGCGATCCAGGTCAATAGGAGGGAGAAGTATGGGGTTCTCATATGTATCAGTGGATTTGGCCTTGGGGGCCATGATTAATAGATCTTAAGATAAATCAATGGTGGAACTGTAATTACCTAGATAAAATGCACCTGTTGATGGTGAAAGGTTGTGGCAGTTAGCTTGACACCTTGTTTTAGCATGGTGTCCACAGTGTATGCATCAACAAATGGAGTTATAGGTTGATGAAACATGGTTTTACAATGTGCTAGAGGTGTTCATTAAGGCGCAGGGTGGTGACGGGGTGGTTAATAGTCATGAGGATAATTTTAATTGGGTAACATGTATGTAGGATGGGACATATGGTAGGTGGAAGTAGGGTACGGTGGCAAAGTGAGGTGAGTGGTATTGGGTGGTGGTTTGAGAATGTTTTGGAGGGGGGGTAGGTGGT
>ML786636.1:354274-378013 GCA_009831015.1 Picea engelmannii | reverse complement strand
CATTAGGTGGGACCGACGTGGGGGGAAACCACTTTTCGGACCCCCCCCCACCGTTAAAGGAAGAAAGGTTGGGGGGGTAAAAAATGAGCTAAGGGCCATTGATTTGCACGATGATGGATGTCTCCACTAACAACACATGCCAGAATTAACCAATACACGATGTGCGACACAACATGTGCAGGAATTACAAAATATGTGTTAGGTAGCACTAAACTTATTTTTTCCCCTTTTAAACGATAGTTTATTTTCCTAGGCTAGAAATACTGAAATTTAATCAAATAAGGGGTATTTTGACATCCCCTTTCAACTTTTATTGAAACCAAAACCACTAACCTATCTCCTAACCTAGTCCTCTAACATATTAATCCAGCTTAGACTGTTGGATTAATTATTACTCTAACCTAGCTAATTTGGCCAAGATTAAACAGTTTGACCAAACTTATTCTCTAACCTATCAACATAAATTCAACAAGTTTGATCATGATTATAAAGTATGATTCAAACTAAATTTATTTTGATGGGGTTTTATATTTTTCTTTTTTATTTTATTTTTTCTTTTATTATTCTTTTATACCCTCTTTTCATTTTTTCTATTTTTATCCTTTTCTTTTTTGTTTTATTTTTCTTTTTCTTTTTCTTTTTGTAAATCATTTGCAAAATGAAATATTATTTACAATGAAATATGACTAGAGGAAGGAATTTCAATCACCACGTGATTGAAATTTATCCCTTCTATTTTCAGATGTTTTAGATATTGATTTTGCAGAAAAATGTCAAGGAAAATGTCCTCGTCAATTGTACTATCATCCAAGGAAGTGTGAATTGTGTATATGGGGTATGAAGTTGTTTGTGTGAGGTATTCTTCCTCTCCCACCCACATAGGAATATTTTTAGTTATCAAAGGTTGGGAAGGGGGGTAAACAACAATTTGTTTTTGGGAAAGTCCATCAGTAATGGCGGTATTTCCTGCTCTACATCCAATGTACGCATCTTTTGTGGTCAGCCAAGGCCTTACCAAAATGAGAGGATATCCATTGGACTAATACTTGTTTTGAAGCACTAGGAACTCAGTAGGGTACTCCCATGAGTCAATGGAAATTATGATATCTTCCAACATGCCTTCAAGTTTGACTGTGGATCTATCTGGAAGTTGGAAGATAGTTGGTGTGCTTCTGAGAAATCCCTGAAGGTTGAGTTTCATCATGGTATCTCTAGTCAAAAAATTGATAGAAACTCCTATATCAATAAGAATATTTTGTACCAGGGTGCTGTTAATATGGACGCTTACTAAAGGACTCCCTAGATCCAAGTATTTAGGTAAAATTAACTTCCCAAATATAAGTTCAACTAGTTGTCCTACAACATTTATGGTTGGAGTATCTTTCCTTTTTCTCCTTGGTCTTCTACTACATTCTTCCTTGATATACTTATTGAAAATGGGAACATACTTAATATCTTGTAAGAGAGGTATCTTTATGCAAAAATAATTAAGCTCTCCTAAAAGTTCTTTTTCCTCAGATGTATAATTTTGTATTTCTTGTAATCTTTCATGGTAAGAAGGGGCTTGTGGTTGAGGTAATGTGATCTTTTATTTCTTAGATTCTTCATTTTCTATGATATTTGGTTGTTGTTGCAATATTTTCCCTAATCTGAGACTTATCTCTCATAATTCCACATAATAAGTTTGATAAGTTGTATCATTGTTGTATATACGTTGGACTTTCTTATTGTTAGGATTTGGAGTAGGTTGAGCAGGTAGTTGAGGTTTTTTAAGAGGAACACTACTTGGAGTAGTGTTGTTTTGAGGAGGAGGAGGAGGCAATAATGTAGATTGTTGGAAATGTTTAGGCCTCCATCATTGTGATGGTTGATTCCTCTAATTTTGTGGCATGCTAGGAAAAGATTGGTATGGAGGAGGAATTGGAGGTCCCCGGTATTTCCAAGGGTTTGGATTATTCCAAGGTGATGATTTATACCATGGTTGAGGAGGAATTTGAGAATTATATGAATTAAAATTTTGAGCAAGATTAAAGTTCAAACCTGTTTGGAATGGTCTTGGTGCTCTAGAACTCTTTTGACTAATGAATTATAGTGACTCCATAGTCTCTCAATGCTCCTCAAAATGTATCTCTTGAGCCTGGAAAAGAAGGACATTTATAGTTGGATGATTTTCCTCATAAATTCCACAAACATATATCAGGTCTAAAGGGCACTCATTTCTAGGATACGTTTTAATGCATTTGGGATAATAGACAACCAATTTCTTCTCTGCTTCCTCTTGTTTCTTCTTGATCTGCATTGCATCCATTTTCATGCACAAAGATTGTAAAATATTATTCTTGATATATTCTATTAATACTCCTAATTCATGCTTTATATGATTTTTTGGGTTAGAAGATGGAGAGATCAAACCTATATTGCTTCTACCTTTCTTTATGGAATACCTTGAATGGTTATTGAATATTGTTTTGATATCATCATAATCCAACTGGTAGATATCTCAATTGGATAGGAGATTCAATGTTTCTATCATATCTTCTCTTACTCCTCTGAGTAAGACAAGATTGAGTGAATATTCGTCTAGAGTGAAATGTTGAGCTCTTTGCAGCATAGTTGAAATCTATCTTCAAAGTATTCTAGAGATTCATAGGTCCTTGTGTCATTCTGAAAATATCATCCCTTGTATCTCTTGCTCTATAATAGTCTATGTATAATTCACTTAAGGTGTTTTTCATTTGAAGCCAAGTTGTGATACTATTTCCCTCAAAAATCATAAACCATCTTAGAGTTGAATCCTTCAAGGTAGAAGGAAAAAGTATGAGATTTTGGTCATCAATGGTGTTATTATATATCATGCATATAATTGCAAACTAAAACAAGAAAGTTGCATGATCTTCAGATACAATTCCATGAAAATAGGGTAAATCAGAAGGATTAATATTTTTCATCTTGGTTTCTCCATCAAATTCAAGAATAGGGAACTCAAATATTTCTCCTTCACCAGCCATGACATGAGTTGAGGAATGAATATCTTATAAAATGTTCTCAAATTCTCTGGCTTCCCTTTCCAAGAAACTTTCTAATGTTTCAGGACCAATATCTAGATTGCTTGGACCTATTTTTGTGGTGGGGGTTTCTTGTAACAATTTTCCTTCCTATCTATAGGTCTAGTCATTCATGAAATCAAACGAAAGTGAAAAACTGTTATTTTTATTTTTATTTTGCAAAAATAAAGTGTGACAAGGAGATATCAATACTCACACGAAGTGAAAGCACTTGGGTATTTAAACTATAGAAACTCCATAGTGAGGTTGGACTTGTGATTGAGGTATCCTTTTTACTCCTCCAAGTCACACAAAATAAAACAAAGAAAACGACATGAAAAATTTAGAAAATCCCTGGAAACCATGCCAAAAAGTGATGGTCCCAGGAACATAAGCAATTATTTACTGCACCCTTTGTCTCCTACTTTACTTTTCAACTTGGGGTTCATACAAAATTAAGAGGTGTTATGCATTGTATGTGCAGTATGAAATTGTTAGTAGAAGAGGGTTGTAAATGATCAAAGGATGGAAATGTACAAGAAATGAAGTGATAGAAAGAAGTTCTTGTTGGCATGTTTACATGCAAAATTGCTTGTCATTGATGGAAAGAACACCGGAAACAATGGCATGTTTACAAGCAGAGTGTGCTTGTTATTGATGAAAAAAATAAATATGGAAAACAAGAAAGAAAAGAAGAACAACAAAAACGATGGAAAACAAGAAAATCGAAGACGAAACCCACAAGAGAAGGTTCGGAGGCCAAAACCTTTGAATACATAGAAAACCTTATAAGTTGGAAGAAATCATAAGATCGGGAGGAGGAGAGACAGTGGCCATCAGATCAGTGTCCATACAGGAGGAGTGCGCATAAGAAGAGAACATATCTTAGTCGTTGGATATGAACGTGAATGATCAACAATCGTTGGATCCAACAATAAATGCACAGAGGTTAAGCCTTTGGATGAGCATAGGAGAGTGGACTTGTCAAATTCCCGAAGTTTTGAAGTAAGAAGGGACTGTCCATCATTAATACTGACAGGTGGCACACTATCCACAACTCTGGAGAAAATCACTTCAAGAGTTTCTCAGTTTGAGATTTGAAATCCTCGAAGCACAAAGACCCAGAGAGACAAAATACATCCTCGACCACTGGATGATCCGAAGTAGATAGCAGTCATCATATCATTCAAAGAAGATATCAAGCATCAAATATTCCAAAGTAAATATGGGTCGTATGATCCAAAAAAGATGTGGCGTAATCATGTGGACTACAGGTAAAGACCATGCAGAGGAAGAAGAAAGAATAAAATGCAGAAGAAAAGCTGAACAAAATTGTGTGTTGAGCATAGGAAGAAAAGAGAAGAGCATAGAAGCTAAACGATGAATATATGAGAGAAGAAGAGAAAGTCAAGGTCCACATGCAGAAACAAAGTAGAGGAACATAAATCTCAAGAAGATGAAAGAAGTAAGACACTGATGCAGGTAGAGAAGAGTAGTGTAGCAGAACAATGATGAGACTGGTAAGCCATTGATAAACATTGTATCACTGTAATAAATTTGAGTAACAAAGATTTATATCTTAGGGTGGTAGGGAGGTTCTAGGGAGGACTGTTGTCCTTAGAGTTTCAAGTGGGTTCTTTAACATAGGGAGTTGTAGCTTCCATTTGGTTATAGCCATAAAAACCAGGGTGGTAAGGTGGTGCAAGGGAGAACTATTGTTCTCTGTTATATAGGTTGGTGCATGTGTGATTGGAAGTTGGTTCTTCCATCCAGTTGGTGTTGGAACACTCAGGGAGTTGGTGCTTCCTTCTAGTGGGTGCTAGAGAAACTAGAGATTCAGTGCTCTCAGCAAGTTGTTGCTTGTAAAACAAAAGTGGTATCTTCAAAGGAGTTGATGCTCATAATAATGATAATGTAAAAAAAATAAAGACTACTTATCATATCAACAAGAAGAGGTTTTTCCCTTTATGGGTTTCCTCGAGAAATATCTGTCTCTATATATTTCATGTGTGTGATTGATGTTGGATATTCTATTTCTTACTTCACTGCATTATTGTGATCATCATTGAGTGTTATGTAAATAGTTTAAAATGGTCATAATTGTTTAAGAATAGTAACATCTGATTCACCCCCCCTCTCAGTTGTCCAAAAATTGCTATCAAAGACGGTTCCTTTTATCTAAGGGAAGATCCTAGAGATTAAACATGACTAGCCATGAAGGAACTTCAACCAATAAGGCCCACATGTTCAATGGAACAAAATTTTCCTTCTGGAAAGTTAAGATGAAAACCTACATAATGGATTTAGGTGCAGATGTATGGGATGTGGTAGAGACTAGTTATGTAAAGTTGGTTGTACTAACTTCTAAGGATGACAATCTAGAATTCAACTTCAATGATAAGGCTATGAATGATATTCTGAGTGGGCTTACAGAAGAAGAATTTGTAAAATTTATGCACTTAGAATATGCCAAATAAATGTGGGACAAACTCATTAGAAGTTATGAAGGTAATGAAAAGGTAAAGGAAGCCAAGCTTCAAACCTACAGAGTACAGTTTGACTAGCTAAAGATGAAAGAATATGAAACTATTGGGAATTACTTTCTGAGATTTGAAGAACTAGTAAATGCAATGAAAGGACTTGGTGAAAAAATTGAGGAAGACTGTTTAGTTTAGAAAATTTTGAGATCTCTGCCAGATAGGTTCAACCCAAAGGTCTCCCCTATAGAAGAACTTAATGATCTAAAATCTTTTCCTTTTGATCAAATTTTGGGAACCTTCACTGCATATGAAATGAGGATAGTTAAACATAAACCCACCTTTAGAGAAGAATCATTTAAAGTAGATATGAATGAGGATTGTAAGCCTAATAAAATTGAAGAAACATTTGTGAGAACACTAAAGAAAGGATCAGGTAGGTACCAAGGAAAACTTCCCTTCAAATTTTTCAACTATGGTAAGATAGGTCATTTTTCATCTAAGTGTCCTCACAAAAAAAAGGATCAGACATATGAAAATGAAGAGAAGAACAAACACAAGAAGGTCTATAAAGAGAATAATTTTAGGAAGAAAAGCCTTTGTGTAAACAATGATGATGATCCCTCAGATGATGAAAGCAATGACTCTTCTATTGAAGATAAGGTTAATGAATTTATGCTAATGGCCAAAGAGGATTATGATAATAAAATCATAGGAAGTGATGTTAATGATGAAGAAGTTGTGGTTGACTTGGAAGGAGAACTGATCAATGCCCTAGAAGAAATTGCTAGACTCAGATCTAAGAAGAAAAATAAAAAACAATTGTTGATACAGTTCGAGAAAGACAGTAAAAAACCTAATGAAGACTTTGCCTTACTAAAAGTGAAATTAGAAGAGGCAAAGAAAATAGAGGACATTCTGAAACAACAGTTATCAGAGAAGAAAGAAAGATGTGAAGCTTTGGAAGAAGAGGTAGTAAAAATCAGAAAAGAGATGGAGAAGTTTAAAGCATGTATCTCCAAAATCTTCCAAGAATTAAAGCCTCATCAGAACTAAATGACATTCTGAGAAAAAAAATATCTTCTTTATTGAAGACTGGTTTCGGTTATGTAAGTGGTTCAAGCAGCAAACAACCAGAAAACAAAGAGCCAGTAAAGATGATCAAGTTCCAAGTCAGCAGACAATCAGACCATGTGAGTACTATGCCACTAAAAGTTAATCAAGATAAGATAATCCATGATAAAAAACAAAGACATCAGAAGATGGAGCAACAAATGCTGAGAAGAAGGCCATCCTTTAGGTACCAAAATTTCTTCCATGGTTACTATTTTTACTGTTCTACTTTTGGTCATAAGATTGAAAATTGTCAAATTAAGCTTAGAGATATGTAACTGAGGAGGTCAAGAAGTAATCAATCTTTGCAACATAGAACTAAGTAGCCAATGATACAACATAGCACCAATCACTTTGATCTATTGAAAAATGAGCTCAAATGTTATAACTGTCATAACATCAGCCACAAAGATGCAACCTTCCATTTGAAGAATTACAAGGCATATCCAAGGATAAATCCCTTAGCTAGAAATGCCAACACATGGAAAAATAAAGATAGTGAGAAATGTGGTCTAGTAATTTCAGTTCAAAAACAAAAAGGCCCCTGGTATATAAACAGTGGATGTTCCAAGCACATGACTGGAGACAAGGATAAGTTTTTCTCTATAAGTAAAATAAAAACAGGAAATGTAACCTTTGGAAATGATGAACCAGGTAAAATGAAGGGTAAAGGGATGGTGAGTTTGAGTAATTGTAAGGGAAAATCCTAGGATGTTCTGCTTGTAGATGGGTTGAAACATAATTTTCTCATTGTAATTCAAATGTTTGATAGAGGATGTGAAGTAGTGTTCACTTCCAAAGATTGTAAGATAAAGTCTGTAAAATCAGGACGAGTGGTGGCTAAATTCATAAGGACAGAAAATAATGTATATGTGTTGAAGAAGATAGAGAAGAGTGTCATCTAAGAAAACATGATGAAATATGGTTATGGCATAGGAGACTTGGACATCTAAACTTTGAACACTTAATCAAGCTCAAAAATCTTGAGGCAGTAAAGGATCTTCCAAGAATATCAAATCCACAAGATTCTGTGTGTAAACCCTACCAAGTAGGAAATCTAACTAGGACATAGTTTAAATCCAAGAGCTCTACCTCAACAGAGAAACCACTCCAATTAGTTCATATGGATTTATGTGGACCATCAAGAAAGGAATGCGGAGGGAAGGAAAACTACTTTATGCTGATCATTGATGACTACTCCAAACTCACTTGGGTTTCTTTCCTCAAAGAAAAAGATGAATAATTTGAGAAATTTAAAATATTCAAGGCTTTAACTGAGAATCAAATAGGCAATAGGATAAAGTGATTTCAAGGAATTTTGTGATAAACATGGGAGCAAGAGAGAATACACAATCCCAGGAACTCCACAACAAAATGGAGTAGTTGAGAGGCAAATTAGAATAGCTCAGCAAATGGCCATGTCAATGATGAATGAGAAGAACATTGGTCAAACTTACTGGGTGTTGGCAGCCAATTCACCTTTTTTTAATGATCCTATAAGTTGCCTACACCTGTGTCTTGCAAACATCAAGTTTTGTCGCAATTTTCTAATAAATGACATTTTCATTTTTCGCGACATTTGCACATTTGTCTTCGTTAAGTTTTCACGACTGTAAGCGTGAAAACTTCTCCTTTCGAAGTCACATTTCGATCATTATCTGAACTGTCAATGTCTCTTTTGTCATTATGTCTATTGCGCTTACCTTTTGTTGATCACTATACGACTGGCAAGATCCTTTGATCGGTTCTCATACTTCGATTGATTGTATAACTTGGTTTTATTGAGTTTGTAAGGCATTGAGCATTTGGATTTACACTTTTTTATGACTTGCATGATCATTGATTCTATAAAAATGCATAGGGGTTATGATTAATATTTTCTATATATATGATATAATCCTTATGTTAATCTTTTCATAACTCTTGGCTTGTCGACTATATGAATATCATTTTGGCACCTTGGTTAAACTTTTGTTTATATGAATCAATACATTGGCGCATAGTTGATTTTGGTGTTGATTTATATGTCGGATGTTTAAATACTATAGCATAACGTTTGTGCGTATTGGTATACACATTTGATTTAATTAGTTGGGCACATGACTTAATGGTTGAAATACTATTATGGAGTGAACAGCTATGAAAATTGGCGGTTGTACTTGGGTAATGAATATTTTCCATGGCAGACTCCACCACCTTCGCATGCTCGCATTAATGATTATCCCTTTTGGATCGTTCATTGTTGTTATCTCAGGTAGCTCCGCTCCTGTGTGTGCTAGTGAAATTCAAACCCTTCCCTTACCATGTGTTCGGGTCCATGGCACCAGTCGTGCGAGTTGAACCCAATGGAAATCAAGCCCTGTTAATGTTTGACAATGCTCGCCAGGATTTGGAAGACAGTGGATGGCTTACCTTCATGAAACGATTTGAGGGTTTTAACCTTTGTGTAGCACGACAGTTTTCCATGACCTTCAATGGTTTTCGAGCCAAGGTAGGCGATATACATTTAGAGATTGATGAACAGTTTATCAGCTCAGCCACGGGGTTACCTACTTCGGGACAACGTTGGTTTAAGAATTCCAAGGTCGAGGAAGTGCCATGGACATTGTTGTTTCAATCGTGCAAAGTCACCTCTTGTGAGAGAGGTATGCCTATATCTATGCTCAAACCACGATGGCACGACTTATTAATTCTATTCAAGCAGTTCGTGACCTGTGAAGGTCGATATGGACTTGTGTCCCTTTACCACCTACGTCTGCTGATGATTTTTATAGGGTATCCTCTAAACATGCCTTTCTACTTTCATAGGAGCCTGTATAAAATGTCCAAAAAGTATAAGAGGCACAAGACTGACAACAGTTTGTTTCACCATGGGCTTATTAAGCTCATCATTGTTTATCATTTGAATTTGCATGGTGATAGTTGGAAGGCTTTCATTGCCCATAATGGATTTGAAGAAACTGACCCTGTACAGGTTGATAAGCCTGTGGTAGTTGAAACAAAGCCCGAACCGCCTGTACCCTTGCATCTTCTACTGCCTAAACCCTCGGCCTACCCTCCTGGTGACTTACCCGACAGTGTAACTAAGAGTGCAGAGGCCATTAAAAATCCTATGAGAAAAAATCCCAAGGCAAACATTGCTGCAAATGCCAAAGGGAAAAGGAATGCCCAGCTCATTTCGAGAATGGCCAGAAAAAAGTCGAAACCCTCTGCCGAGTCTAACCCTATAGTTCTGAGCGAGGATTCTGATTCTAATATTGAGCGTTTTCTCACCAGCGAGTATCCCTACTCGCAAGGTTTATGTGTCGAGCCCCCATATGATTTTGTGTCAAACCTTACCCCCTGCCTAAAGGATGGCCCTAACTACCCGGGTATTAAGTTGCCTCGTGAAACCCTCGATCATTTTTCCAAACCCTCTCTTGCTCTGTCTAAACCCACACAGTCACCCTATGACCAATGTAATTCATGGTTAGAACGGTATTATATTGATGTTCCTATACTCCAGTCAAAGATTCAATCACTGGAAGACCAAATTGCATTGCTAACCAGTCAAAAAGCCAAGATACAAACAACATATAAAAAGCAAAAAAAAACTGGCTCCATTCTGTTCAAAAACATGGAATCAGCCACGGCTGTTGTAAATTCCAAGATGGCATAATCAAGCAGTCTCGTCGCTACACAGGTATGGTTTTGACATCGTTTTGTTTTGTAAATAATCTAGGTTGATATAATGATTTGAATTCAGTTTTTAAATAGCTTTGTTTACATCTTGAATGGCTCTGTTATAATTGTGTGCATTCTATATATAGCTTTGCTTTGAATAAAATGAAATTACGTTTGGATATTTGGTTTGATCATCCCCAGTTTAGTCACCGATAGATTCTCATTTTGATTTGATTGGTTTTCGTTTGATTTGATTTGAGCGCGTGTCTGATTAAGTTAATGAAATGGATGTTGTGCTTTCAATTGAATTGGTTTGGTATCTACTCTGAACTGTAAGTTTTCATGATTACGATCATGTAGGATTTGATCTCGTTATGGCTCCGATTCTCTTATTGGTAAACTATTTCAAAGATTCTGGTTGTTACGATATGCTCTATCATGTGATTTTCAAAAATCGTGAATATTGCTCTGCTCGGTTTTAATTTGGGAAATAAATACTCTGTTTTTATAAAAATGATATGCTCATGTAAGCCGATGCTAGTAATATTCGTACCCGAATCGTGGGACAGTTTCGATTCACGATGATTATGTTTAGACTCCTTGTTGTTTGATTTGCTTAGATCGAATTCAGTTGATTCGATTTCTCTCATGAGTTAGATTCACATCGTGAAGTGTTGCTCTGTCTATTTTTAACTTGCAAACGAATTGGTCAATATTTTCTGTCTCTATCGAATCCGGTAATAATGCGTTTTAAACAAATAATTTTGATCAAAGGAAATCGATATGGTCTACCCAGTTTACTAAAAACAAACGATCATATAATTCTTGTGAACCCTGTTGCCAGCTGAGTGATTTCATCACGATTTCGTTTATAGACAGTTACGCACTAGTGTTGATTTAGTTCGTTTATGATATGAATCTTTTTGCTATATCGTTACAGCTATAATGATTGGAAAATGATTTTGTTGGATTGGATCGTATATCTTGTTTAACAATTGCATACGATATGATTGATTATCGGTTTCAATTGGATATGAAACACTCTTATTACTGTTCGATTATGACTCTGTGGACCCGATTTTGTGGTAACAAAAGAACAGAGTATTCCTTTCTCTCCATTCGGTTGAATTATTTTTGTTCTTGTTTAATTTTGAATGATAGAACCATTCCAATATCAATGATTCGTTTTCAAATGGTTATTGGAAGATAATTGGATTTAATTCTTTTAAAAGATTTTGAATCAATTCTGATGCTGATTCTGTATCTCATTTAGACTAGCTACAAAATCGCATGATTTTGTAGCTAGTTTATAGAATTTAACTTTTATCATTTTATTAATAAAAGAGTCTTCTAACTCGTCTATTTTTGGTCCTTTTCAGGTGAATTTGAATTTCATGGGATTTGATGGACAATTTAGAGGATATCTGAATTTTTTAGTTTTATTTTAGTTTCTTAGTTTAGACAACTTTGGGATATCTCCCAGATTTCATGTAAACAGTTTTATAACTTCCACAGGGAGGTTTTACCCTGTGGAAAACCTTTAAATACTTATTATTTTTTGTAATAAGGATCATCCTCATTCATGGGAGAACAAGGATATGGAATTCTAATACAAACTGAGACAGAAATTGATGTTTTTCTATAGCTTTAGCTTTTCATAATATCAATCTTTTCTTTCATGTTTATGTTTATCAATTTGCATTTGGTTAATGACTACTTTAGCTATCTTAGTCTTCTGCAAATGATATTAATTAATTAATATGATCCATATCTGATTTCTTCTAGTATTTAAAAACATAGGAATTACTTGATTCAGTTTGTGAACGACAGATTTCTCTTCTTCATCAACTAGATTATTAAGTATAAGTTTTTGCATAACAGGTTTACCTAATTGCAAAGATTTATAAATCATATAATTGTTATGATTTTTTATGTCTTGTTTGTCCTGTAAACAAACTTAAAGAGCATCACAGCTATCATTTACGAGAATCTTTTGGATTATTCGGTGCGAGTTTCCTTCCTCCGATCTGCTGAACAGTCATCATACATAGGATGAATCTGGAGCATTTCCAGGTATGTTTGTTGTTTATTTGTTTAGTATATTTGTTATTATTTTAGTTAGATATATGTGTAGTTAGTATATTAAATTTTTTAATTTTAGTAAGTTTTATTTCTTGTTCATAAAACCAAAAAATCAACAAAATATCTTTCTTTGTCTTAGCGCAGATTGCAAATGAATTTTTATGGTTTTATTTAAATCTGTAAATTGTAGATATTATACATTTTGTGAATAAGTTATATTTCAATTAGTAGTTAGAGTTAGTATAGTATTAGTTAGTAGTTTGTATATATAGAAATAGTAGATTAGTTAGTTTTTTTAATAGTTAGTTTTAATTAGGTTAGTTTATTAGTTTGTTTTATTTTTTGTTAATTAGTTTAGTTTGTTTTATTTAGTTCTAGTTAGTTCTAGTTAGTTTAGTTTTAGTTAGATTAGTTAGTTTAGATTAGTTCTCTCTTTTGTTTTCTTAAGACCTTAGATCGGCTAACAGAGCCGCTAAACCCGTCAGGGTGGTTCATTCCAAACGGCTTGGGTTATTAGACAACCCTGGACCGGTTCCACTCTCTCAGTTGACAGTCGGTCAATTTCGCCCATCAACAAATGGCGCTAGAAGGAGGACCTAAACTTAATTAATGGCACGAGGCGGTCGCAAGACTCCTCCCCTCCCTAATCGATCACCTATAGTGACCAGAATCCATTCAAACGATAATATTCCCCTTCAAACAACAACTACTTCAACCGACGATCCACAGATCACAGTTGAGCTAGCAACCCCTAATCCTACCGGTGGTGACATACAAGAGATTGTTCGTCAATCTCTTATTAAAACACATAGTGCCTTAGCTCGTCTTAGGCAACCAAACCGTTCATGGGGTCAACCTTTGGACTTCTCTGATATCAGAGAACAATTAGGTGACACTAACCTCGCTGTGAATCCCACAGATCCAATCACAAATCCTGCTGCAGGAGGATATGGGATACCTCCTTCACCACCTCCATCATCTCCTTCCTCTTCTGGAGGAGATTCCTCATTAGACAAAGGCAATTCACCTTCTCAGCCTTCCACACCCACTACCCCAATGGAAAATCAGAACAATCCTGCTAGACCCTGGCTGGACCAGGATGTTGTAGCTGTACCTGGAGCTCAACACCCTCTACCTAAACACCTGGAGAAATGGCTTCCCAAGTTTGATCCCGACTCAAAACAGATAGCTGAAGATCATATCAAAAAATTTATGTTAGCCATAAGACTCCGCAATGTCGAACATGAAGACGTTGTCTGTAGGTTGTTTCCTTATACTTTTGAGGGTAATGCATCCACTTGGTACTTTGCCCAACAACCACATACCATCGTGTCTTGGGAAAAGTTTGAGTCATGCTTTTTGGAAAAGTTTGGAGACGGTAAACCTTCGGAAGTCTTGGTCATGGATATTTCTAGATTAAAAATGAACCCGAAAGAAAAAGTTAAAGACTTTAATCAAAGATTCTTAACACTTAAAAACAGAATCCCTATAGATTCCATGCCTGCCGAGAGTCTTATAATAGCTTACTACACTAAAGCTTTACATCAAAGTATAGCTATTTGGGTTAAATGATCCAAGAAAGCCACATTGTTAGAGGCCTTCGAGGAGGCCAGTCAGATTGAAAAGGACATACTTAGTCTTAAATACTCTTCTAGCAATGATACCGAGACTAGTTCTTCTTCCAAAAGGAACATTGAAATTCTCCCTAGACCTACTCAAATTAAAACACAACCTGAAAACTCTGATTTGGAAAATTTAACTAAAGTTGTTCAAAAACTGTCGAATCAAGTTATAGACTTAAAAAGGTCGACTGAAGAATATTCCTCGAGTAAAGGACCCTACAAACCCCCTTTCTGAAAGCCTTTTCCTACCAACCGACCTAATCCAAACCCCGAAGGCTTAAATCTAGAAAGCTTGCAATGTGCCCTTCAAACAATTCTAGAAGCCCAGGATAACTTGATGCCTCCTGAGATTCCTGAGGAGGTATTTGAACAAGAGACAATACAAGAAGAAGAGTCTTCTCCAAACATCTTTGGACACTTCTCGGACAACATCTTTCAAGTTAACTTCGAGACTGTTCACCCTTATAATACTAGGAGTAAGACAACAAACAAACCTTCTACTGAAAACACTACAACTTCACCTCCAAAGCCATCTAAATCAGCTGAGCCTAAACAGAGTAATGTGAACCCCAACTTAGATTATGATGTCCTTGAAGATCTTAAAAAGATAAGGGCTAACATTTCTATTTATGAGTTGTTGAAGTTTCCATTTTTGTTACAAAAAATGTTGCAAAATATTTCAGAGAATGGCAAGAATGGTAATTCAAGTGGTAACAAGGTTGTACAAAGCAAAGTTCCACACAATACTTCCACTAAAAATAATCCTGATTCTAAAGATAAAGGAAGCCTTCCTGTAGTCCCTGTAATTAATGTAAATAATGTAAATAATGTAGATAAAGTAGCATTAGAAATTGCGAGTAAGAAGTCACAATCTATTACTCCTACTACTCGCAAAAATGTACCTCCTTTTCTTTTAACTTTCGAGATTTTCAACAGAAATGTGCATAATTGTATGGTGGACTCAAGAGAGTCATCCAATGTGATGCCTTGGTCTGTCTACCAAAAGATTAACGTTGAAGTGGAACCATCTACTTTGAAAATCATACAACTTGATCGAACCAATGTTAAAGTTATAGGCGAACTAAAAAATGTATTGATTAGATTATCGTCTAACCCGAAGGTTCATCAGGTTATTGATATAATTGTTGTGGATATTCCAGAAGTGTATGGTATGTTTTTAAGCAGGGACTAGTCAGAGGAGCTACATGGTTACTTTGCAACAGACTGGTCTCACTTATGGCTTCCAGAGAACAGTAAGCCTAACAAGATCAGGGTGAATCGTGAACGCTACCTTAAGTTCACGGTCACAGATTTGAACGATCCCAACGAACCATATACACCTTCTACTGATTCACCTGAAGTCCAAGGGATGGACAACTTCTTCAGCAATTTCGCGGTCGAGGCTTCACCTATCATCAATCCGAAACAATAGTCCGAGATCGTAGCATATATGCAATCAACAGCTTCTATGCAACAGTCCCATGTGCCCGATGGAAATCAAATTTGGTCTTTATATTTCGACGGTTCTAAGTCTAAAGAAGGATCTGGCGTAGGCTGCATCATTATCGATCCGGTAGGTAACAAGACATTAATGGCTTGTAGACTATAATTTGAATGTACTAACAATACTGCAGAATATGAGGCTTTACTACAAGGTCTCAAAAAAGCTCTGGATATGAACATTCAAAAACTGGTTGTATTTGGCGACTCTGAAATAGTGGTTAGACAGGTAAGAGATTCTATACACTGTCTTTCCCTGCATCTAAAAATTTACCAGTCTAAGGTATGGAGTTTAATGAATAAATTTTCTACTTTCAATATAAATTCCATTCCTAGACTAAATAATGTTGAAGCAGATCTATTAGCTAATGTAGCCTCTAAACTTCTTCCTGCAGAAGGCTTGTCCCCAGACGCATTCTCCGTCGAGCTATTGTTTCGACCATCTGTTCATGACAATATCACAAATTGGAGAGTATTTGACGATGATCAGCCGATCAATAACTTTCTGCATATGGAAGAAACCTTTCAAGGCGCGGTGATAGATGAACGCACGCATGACGACAATTTGCACGATTTTACGGTAATACTTGATCTGAAATCTCCTGAAGCTCTATCGGACATGGTAAATTCCATACCCAAATCCATAGTTAGATTAGAGAAGTTTTATGATTTTGAAGATAAATTTAAAAATACGGTCAATTGTAAAACTAATAGTTCCTCGTTGTCTTATGAAAAAGTGAACTTAGGAACTAGTGATAATCCTCAGTGCATTAACTTAGGCTTGGGATGTTCTAGACAAGAAAAAGCTGTTTTTGTTAAGTTATTTAAAGAATTTAAGGATGTCTTTGCATGGACATATGATGATCTTAAAACTTTCGACCCTAATATCATACAACATGTCATCCCGATGAAACCCCAAACCTTACCCTTCCAACAGAAACTGAGGAAGATGCACCCTAAACTAGAACCGACCGTTCAAAAAGAATTGAATAAACTCCTAAGTGATAAAATAATTTTTCCTGTTAGGCACACTCAATGGGTGTCCAACCTTGTCCCAGTTCAGAAGAAAAATGGGGAAATTCGACTTTGCGTCAATTTTTGAAACCTCAATAGAGCGTCTGACAAAGACAACTATCCTGTCCCACCTATGGAACAGATCCTTCAACAGGTATCTGGTTCCGAGAGGCTACATTTATTAGATGGTTTCTATGGATACAACCAAGTCTTGATGTCTCCGCCAGACCAACTCAAAACTACCTTCTGTACTTCGTGGGGCACTTATGCTTATCACAAAATGCCCTTTGGATTGATTAATGTCGGTGCTACCTTTCAAAGAGAAATGGACATTGCTTTTCGAGGCTTAATCAATAACTCTTTCGTAGTTTACTTAGATGATGTAACCGTTTATTCTAAAAACAAAGTCGATCATCTAGCTCACTTATGAGCCGTTCTGCTACGATGTCGTAAATACAACATCTCCTTGAACCCCAAAAAGTCCATCTTTGCATTAGAACAGGGTAAACTCCTAGGATTCATTGTGTCTAGTGATGGGATGATTATTGACCCCGAACAGACTCAAGTCATTGCCAAACTTCCCCCTCCTTCATCCAAAAAATCCATGCAGTCTTTCTTAGGTCAGATTAACTTCATGAGAAGATTTGTCCCCAGCTTCTCTGAAATGGTCAGATCCTTGCAAAACCTAATTAAGAAAGACACCCAATATCACTGGGGACCCACAGTAAATCAAGATTTTAATGCCATAAAGAAGGTCATAATAGACGCTCCATCTCTCATGAGTCCTGACTTCTCTCAAGATTTTACACTCTATACTTTTGCCTCTGACCGTTCCTATGCCGCCGTCCTAACTCAGAAGAACACCGAGAACAATGAAGTACCCATCGCCTTTATGAGATATACTTTCAAAGGTGCTGAACTTAACTACCCAGTGGTTGATCGGCAAGCCTACATTGTTTTCAAAGTAGTTAAGCATTTCCGGTCCTATCTTTTGAAGTCAAGGATGAAAGTCATTGTCCCCTACCCTGCCGTAAGGAACTTGTTAGTGCAGAAGGAGTTAGGAGAAAAGAGAGCTAATTGGGTCACCTCCTTGCAGGAGTATGACTTAGAGATCACCCCAGCCTAGATTGTGAGAGGTCAAGGGTTGTGTAAGTTGGTTGTTGATTCAGAAACAGGACAGCCAGAAGATAGTGATAAGTCAAACCTAGGACAAAGCGATCAAAGTTTGATCTGTTGTGCACAAAACCTCGTTAGTCCTTGGTACATCGATATTAGAGTCTTTATTGAACATGGGTCAACACCTCGTCACTTAGACCCCGTCAAGAGAAGAGAGTTGAGGCTAAAGTCTGCCTCCTTTCATTTAGTTAATGGTGTACTGTTTCGTCAGAATTTTGACGGCGTATTGATGCGTTGTCTCGAGAAAGACGAAGAAAAAAAAGTCTTGCTAGAGTTGCATGCAGGAGAAGCTGGTGGTCACTTCGGTGGTGACACCACTGCTCATAAGATTTTAAGAGTCAGTTACTATTGGCCCACACTTTTTAGGGACACCCATACCTTGTGTCGTAAATGTATCATCTGTCAGAAAGCGTCAGGGCGGTTGCAAAAACCAGCCTTTCCCTTGCAACCCGTTTCAGTAGATTCTCCTTTCCATCAATGGGGCCTTGATATCATAGGTCCAGTTAACCCTCTGTCCTCGCAACAACATAAGTATATTGTGACATCCACATATTACTTTACTTGATGGTCTGAAGCTGTTGCACTAAGAACTGTTAACACCAGTCAGGTAATCGCTTTTCTAAACTCGAATATTATCACTCGTTTCAGCATCCCTGATTGTCTAGTCTTTGACAACGCTTCATACTTTTCTTCTCTTAAGATGAGCGAGTTTTCTTTGGATAAAGGAATTAAGCTGAAGTACTCTGCTAGTTACTACCCCCAGGGCAACGGATTAGCAAAATCAACAAACAAGAACTTGATTAAAATTATCAAGAGAACGGTGATTGAAAATCACAAGAATTGGCACAATGCGCTGCTGAATGCACTATGGGATGATAGGGTAACGCCAAAAGATGCTATAGGTAACTCCCCCTTTTTTCTCGTTTATGGTAGAGAAGTAATTCTGCCACCTCACATTCTTCTTCCTTCGCTTCAGTTGTCACAGAAAGTCCAAGAAGAAGATTGTCCCCCTTTAGAAAACCAAATTAACGCTTTGATGAAGCTAGAAGAAGTAAGAGCCCAAGCTAAGCATAAGTTAGATCAACATCAACAATTGGTTAAAAGATGGTTCGATTCAAACTCTACTTCTGATAGGAATTTTGAAGTAGGCGATCTCGTCTTAAAATGGGACAAACCACACGAAGGAAAGCGTGAGCACACAAAATTCCAAAACTTATGGCTTGGGCCATTTTTAATTGCTGAAAAGTTGGGTCCTAGTTCCTTTCGATTGCAGAATCTTGAAGGGAAGCTTGACACCTATACGGTGAATGGACAAGCCCTGAAAATATACTTTGCTTAATAAATACCCTTGTATATTATGTAAATATTTCATTTTTGTTTGCATTTTCGTTGCTTTCTGTTTTGATTTGGATTTGAATTTATCAGTTTTTGTGTTTTTTTTTTAAAATACACATACCTGTACACTGAGCTATTCAGAAAAAGACGATAGAAAACTTTCTTCACTGAAATAACTTCTGAAAAATTTGTACAACATCAATGGTATATCTCTGGAACTTATATCTGTGTTGGAAAATTTTGTTGTTTGAAAGAAGTTTACTGATTTCAATCTCTAAGCAAAGTTTTTCATGATCATCTATTATCTTTTTACGCTGTCCCTTTTCCGTAAAGGAATGACTCAGAAGATGTCTCCCTGTCGTAGGAAGTTGTATTGTAAATAAAACATCTCTGGATCGTAATAAAGGACAGTTCTAAAAAAATTCTGATGAGGTCTAAAAAATATGTTAAAATATCAAGATTTTCAGCATCACCCCACTCAGCTATATACCTATGAAAAACAAAATAAAATTATTAATAAGAGCTGTGGGAAGTGCTTGTAAACCCGCAGGGATGCTGAACAGGTCTGCTGGCAGCGGGTAAATGCATGCATGGCACCAAAACAACTTTGTCGGGGTACTGAACAGGCCCACTGGCAGCGAAGCAATGTCAGGTACATGAAAATCTGCAAAAATATAAGAAACCTCTTTAATGTCCTTTATTCTGATCTAGAACTTCTTGACAGGATACAGATGTCAGAGCGGGTTAAATGGCAACCCTGTCGAGGCTATGGACGCCTGCTAGCAGCAGTGGCTATGCCAATAGTATTGGAGATTTTATCTTTAATATCGTGACTTGCTAATCTTAAGACTGTTATTGGTTTTCATCTTTTGAAACACTGCTGGAAAAGATGGTTAATGATGATGTTTGTACGATTTTCTGGTTGTTATTTTTGAGTTGAAATTTTCTTTGTTGTCCTAATGTGAATTTGTTTCTTTTGACAGAGATAACTGCTTCTACCAGTGTGTCGCCATTGTTGGCAGCTAATTCACCTTTTCTTTATGATCCTATAATATGCCTACACCTGTGTCTTGCAAACATCAAGTTTTGTCGCAATTTTCTAATAAACGACATTTTCATTTTTCGCGACATTTTCACATTTGTCTTCGTTAAGTTTTCACGACTGTAAGTGTGAAAACTTCTCCTTTCGAAGTCACATTTCGATCATTATCTGAACTGTCAATGTCTCTTTTGTCATTATGTCTATTGCGCTTACCTTTTGTTGATCACTATACGACTGGCAAGATCCTTTGATCGGTTCTCATACTTCGATTGATTGTATAACTTGGTTTTATTGAGTTTGTAAGGAATTGAGCATTTGGATTTACACTTTTTTATGACTTGCCTGATCATTGATTCTATAAAAATGCATAGGGGTTATGTTTAATTTTTTCTATATATATGATATAATCCTTATGTTAATCTTTTCATAACTCTTGTCTTGTCGACTATATGAATATCATTTTGGCACCTTGGTTAAACTTTTGTTTATATGAATCAATACATTGGTGCATAGTTGATTTTGGTGTTGATTTATATGTCGTATGTTTAAATACTATAGCATAACGTTTGTGCGTATTGGTATACACATTTGATTTCATTAGTTGGGCGCATGACTTAATGGTTGAACTACTATTATGGAGTGAACAACTATGAAAATTGGTGGTTGTACTTGGGTAATGAATATTTTCCATGGCAGACTCCACCGCCTTCGCATGCTCGCATTAATGCTTATCCCTTTTGGCTCGTTCATTGCTGTTAGCTCGAGTAGCTCTGCTCCTGTGTCTGCTGGTGAAATTCAAACCCTTCCCTTAGCATGTGTTCAACTCCATTGCACCAGTCATGCGAGTTGAACCCAATGGCAGTCAAGCCCTGTTAATGTTTGACAATGCCCGCCAGGATTTGGAAGACAGTGGATGGCTTACCTTCGTGAAATGATCTGAGGGTTTTAACCTTTGTGTAGCACAAAAGTTTTCCATGAACTTCGATGGTTGTCAAGCCAAGGTAGGCGATATACAGTTAGAGATTGATGAACAGTTTATCATCTCAGCCACGGGGTTACCTACTTCGGGACAACGTTGGTTTAAGAATTGCAAGGTCGAGGAAGTGTCGCGGACATTGTTGTTTCAATCGCGCAAAGTCACCTCTTGTGACAGAGGTATGCCTATATCTATGCTCAAACCACGATGGCACGACTTATTAATTCTAGTCAAGCAGTTCGTGACCTGTGAAGGTCGATACAGACTTGTGTCCCTTTACCACCTGCGTCTGCTGATGATTTTTATAGGGTATCCTCTAAACATGCCTTTCTACTTTCATCGGAGCCTGTATAAAATGTCCAAAAAGTATAAGAGGCACAAGGCTGACAACAGTCTGTTTCACCATGGGCTTATTAAGCTCATCGTTGTTTATCATTTGAATTTGCATGGTGATAGTTGGAAGGATTTCATCGCCCGTAATGGATTTGAAGACACCGACCCTGTACAGGTTGATAAACCTGTGGTAGTTGAAACAAAGCCCGAACCACCTGTACCCTTACATCTTCTACTGCCTAAACCCTCGGCCTACCCTCCTGGTGACTTACTCGACACTGTAACTAAGAGTGTAGAGGCCATTAAAAAGCCTATGAGAAAAAATCCCAAGGTGAACATTGTTGCAAATGCCAAAGGGAAAAGGAATGCCGAGCTCATTTTGAGAATGGCCAGAAACAAGCCGAAACCCTATGCCGAGTCTAACCCTATAGTTCTGAGTGAGGATTTCGATTCTAATATTGAGCATTTTCTCGCCAGCGAGTATCCCTACTCGCAAGGTTTATGTGCTGAGCCCCCTTATGATTTTGTGTCAAACCTTCCCCCCTGCCTAAAGGATGGCCCTAACTACCCGGGTATTAAGTTGCCTCGTGAAACCCTCGGTCATTTTTCCAAACCCTCGCTTGCTCTGTCTAAACCCACACAGTCACCCTATGACCAATGTAATTCATGGTTAGAACGGTATTATATTGATGTTCCTATACTCCAATCAAAGATTCAATCACTGGAAGACCAAATTGCATTGCTAACCAGTCAAAAAGCCAAGCTACAAACAACAGATAAAAAGCAAAAAACAACCGGCTCCATTCTGTTCAAAAACATGGAATCATCCACGGCTGTTGTAAATTCCAAGCTGGCATAATCAAGCAGCCTCGTCGCTACACAGGTATGGTTTTGACATCGTTTTGTTTTGTAAATAATCTAGGTTGATATAATGATTTGAATTCAGTTTTTAAATAACTCTGTTTACATCTTGAATGGCTCTGTTATAATTGTGTGCATTCTATATATAGCTTTTCTTTGAATAAAATGAAATTTCGTTTGGATATATGGTTTGATCATCCCCAGTTTAGTCACCGATAGATTCTCATTTTGATTTGATTGGTTTTAGTTTGATTTGATTTGAGCATGTGTCTGATTGAGTTCACGAAATGGATGTTGTGCTTTCAATTGAATTGGTTTGGTATCTACTCTGAACTGTAAGTTTTCATGATTACGATCATGTAGGATTTGATCTCGTTATGGTTCGGATGCTATTATTGGTAAACTATTTCAAAGAGTCTGGTTGTTACGATATGCTCTATCATGTGATTTTCAAAAATTGTGAATATTGCTCTGCTCGGTTTTAATTTGGGAAATAAAGACTATGTTTTTATAAAAACGATATGCTCATGTAAGCCGATGCTAGTAATATTCATACCTGAATCGTGGGACAGTTTCGATTCACGATGATTATGTTTAGACTCCTTGTTGTTTGATTCACTTAGATCGAATTCAGTTGATTCGATTTCTCTCATGAGTTAGATTCACATTGTGAAGTGCTGCTCTGTCTGTTTTTAACTTGCAAACAAATTGGTCAATATTTGTTGTCTCTATCGAATCCGATAATAATGCGTTTTAAACAAATAATTTCGATCAAAGGAAATCGATATGGTATACCCAGTTTACTAAAAACAAACGATCATATAATTCTTGTGAACCCTGTTGCCAGCTGAGTGATTTCATCACGATTTCGTTTATAGACAGTTACGCACCAGTGTTGATTAAATTCGTTTATGATATGAATCTTTTTTCTATATCGTTACAGCTATAACGATTGGAAAATGATTTTGTTGGATTGGATCGTATCTCTTGTTTAAAAATCGCATATGATATGATTGATTATCAGTTTCAATTGGATATGAAACAATCTTATTACTGTTCGATTATGACTCTGTGGACCCGATTTTGTGGTAACAAAAGAACAGAGTATTCCTTTCTCTGCATTCGGTTGAATTATTTTTGATCCTGTTTAATTTTGAATGATAGAACCATTCCAATCTCAATGATTCGTTTTCAAATGGTTATTGGAAGATAATTGGATTTAATTCTTTTAAAAGAATTTGAATCGATTTTGATGCTGATTTTGTATCTCATTTAGACTAGCTACAGAATCGCATGATTCTGTAGCTAGTTTATAGAATTTATTTTTTATCATTTTATTAATAAAAGAGTCTTCTAAATCGTCTATTTTTGGTCCTTTTCAGGTGAATTTGAATTGCATGGGATTTGATGGACAGTTTAGAGGATATCTGGATGTTTTAGTTTTATTTTAGTTTCTTAGTTTAGACAACTTTGGGATATCTCCCAGATTTCATGTAAACAG
>ML786636.1:316465-329850 GCA_009831015.1 Picea engelmannii | reverse complement strand
ATAAACATGCAATCAAGGAAAATTCCTTGTCAAACTTGGTGGAAAACTCTTCCACCTCTGCTGAAGCTGTTGTTTGTTTCTTCTTCTTGTTTGGACATTGTCCTGCATAGTGCCCAAACCTATGGCAATCAAAGCACTTGAATTTTCTCATGTCTTTGTTCCCTTCACCCTTGGGCTTTTGTCCTCCCTTTGGACCCTTTCTGAACTTATTCTTGCTAGTGGTAGAAAGAGCCAAATTCTCCTCCTCATGACCAGTAGATGAACTACCATGCACATAACCTCTCTGGGTCTCCTCCTAAACAAATTCATCCCAAAGACGTTCCCAACCGAGAAGCTTCTCCCTAGCAACAATGCCCTCCACAAAAATAGCCCAATGTTTGGAAACATCATTCAATGTTGTTCTCACAATATCACTGTCAACTATGGCTTCCCCCACAACTCCAAGCTCATCCCTCACCTGTGTCAATCTAGTAAGGTATGTGACCACATTTTCAGCCTTGGTCATTTTTATGCTCTTTAGTTTTTCCCTCAAAACCATCTTCTGGTTCTCATTTGTACTCTGGTAAAATTTAGTCAAAGACTCCCACATCTCATAGGCATGTGTCTTCCCCGTCACATGAGGAATCAAATGATCCTTGATGGCATCAAGAATAAATCTCTTAACCTTGATACTCTTCTTATTATAGGCTGCAAGAAGAGTAGCATCAGCAGGTACCACAATAGGATGAGTAGTGGTATTCTCCACAATGTCCCACAACTTGTTCTCTTGCAAAAGAAAGATCATCCTCTCCTTCCAAGCACCAAAATTTGTTGCCCCATCAAGTCTGTATTCAACCCTCAAACCAGTAGCCATGACCCTCTTTTTGCTGAAAATAACAAATTCAAAAATCTTCCCTGTGAAGTGACTGTTGTCCCTACTTTTTGTCTGCTGAAATTTCTACCTCTCTTCAACTCAGCTCTGATACCATGTTAATTTTTCAAAACCCCAACCCAGTTTCAGTCTCGCTGATTTTTCAGCCAAATTTAAATGCCAAAACTCCAGTTTCAACACTGTTCAGCATATGTCACAGCGGTGTTTCAACATATGTCACAGGGGTGTTTCAACATATGTCACAACGGTGTTTCAACATACGTTACAACACTGTGTTTCAGCATATGTTACAACACTGTTTTTCAACATATGTTACAACACTATGTTTCAGCATATGTTACAGCGCTGTGTTTCAACATATGTTACACCACTGTGTTTCAGCATATGTTACAACACTGTGTTTCAGCATATGTTACAGCACTGTGTTTCAACATATGTTACAACACTGTGTTTCAACATATGTTACAACACTGTGTTTTAGCATATAAAACTTAACAGAAAATAAACTTCAGAACTGAAACATGAGGATTCTGAACATCGTTTTCAACGCAGAAATAAAATATCAGCAATATGCAAAACTCAGAAAATATAGACACAAAGATATTCGGTCTAACTTCGACCCTGGAAAAACCCACAAGGGGAAAACCAGTGAGAGAGGGCTTTGTATTAGTTATGAGCTTATGAGAAATTCTTTTACATCATATTCATCTTCAGATATTTACACAAACTTATCTGGACTTTCCTGTAGCTTTGCTCCTCAATTTCTGAACCAGAAATTCGTACAACTGTACGGCTGTCCCAACAATTAATGTTGTATGGATTGTCTCGAAATTCGTTCCAAAACTCTGCTAAGACTCAATTTCTGTGCCACTAAATGTTATTCAGAAGCCTTGGAATGCATGCCAATACTCCCAGAAATTGCAGTTGTTGTCTCTTTTCTTCAGCTCGACCTCTCTCTTGCTCTCTCTTGTTCTCTCAATAAGAATGCTTGAACTCCTCTCTTGTTCTCTCAACAAGAATGCTTCAACTTCCCAAGAATGGGTGCGCCATCTTGCCCAAGTCGACCTCATGAGGGAAGGTGAGGGGTTTTCTAATCTAACGGTTGAGATTAGATCATATGGGTGGTTGAGATTTGGTGTCTCTTCACTCACCCTCACTTTATTCATAAAGTCACCTTTTAATTTTCATCTCACAAATTAAATGACTAGGACCCACATTCGGCACTTTCTCCCCCTTAGGCGCCTAGGGAAGAGAAACACTTTCCTTGGTACTTTATTTTAATTAAAATTTTAACATATGTGGCAACTTGAGGTAAATTGTGGGGCGAAAAGCAGTTTGATTCAAACCACCTTTGGACGCACCCACAATAGTATGGTCACATAATATCATTGCCCAAGGTCATATAGAGAAACATGAGCTATCACTCACTAGACCGAGATTGCCAAGTGCTCAGAAGTTAGGCCTATGGTCACAGTCGAGGTCACATCAGTGAAATATTGGGAAGGAGCTAGCAATGCTAGACTCAATGTCAAAGTTTTGTGAGTTGGGAGAATCGAAGTAACTCGTAGTTGGATATCCGATGTGCGAATCTACGAAGTCGTGAAGCACCCTTTTTCTTGGCCCCTGGTCATAGCCAAGTTCACATCAACAAAAAATAAGGGAAGGAGCTAGCAACTCTAGGCTCCAGTTTGGAGTTTCGTGAGTTGGGAAAATCGAGGTGACTCGTAGCAGAAATTTTGAGGTGTGAAGTTGCAAAGCAGATTTTGAATAGGCTGTTGGTCATTGTGGGTGGTCATGTGAAGGAAGGGGCTTAAAAGCCAAAGACGCCAAAAATGACTGATTGTAGTTACTAGAGATGACGAAGAGTTGCGACTGCCAGAGAATCCAAAAGAATCTCAGGATAATGCCTGCTAGTGATGAACAAGTTCAGGATAACTTCCAAAGAAGTCAAAGAATCTTGGCATAATGGCCACTAATGATGAACAAACTCAGAATAACTACCAGAGAAGATGAAGAGTTGCAATGATGATCACATAGAGAACTTGGCGTGAGAAAGAAATGCATAATAGAGGATACTGCAAGCCTTTTTGAGTGTGATGCATATGGGGAGGATGAGACGTAGTGCATAATATGAAGAGGATATTCGTGGCACAAAACGAGCATGCAAAGGCAACACAGAGCATAAAAAGCAGAAGAAAAGATGAAAATAATCATTTGTTGAGCGTAGGAAGAAAAGAGCACATCATAGAAGCTAAATGATGCATATCTGAGAGAAGAAGAGAAATCCAAGGTGTGCATGCAGAAACAAAGTATAATAACAAAAACCTCAAGAAGATGCTAGCAGGAAGACATTGATGCCGGAAGAGCATAACAATGTAGTAGAACAGTGACGAGACTGGTAAGCCATTGATAAACACTGTATCACTGTAATAAATTTGAGTAGCAAATATTTATATCTTAGGGTGCTAGGGAGGTGCTAGGGAGGTCTGTTGTCCTCAGAGTTTCAAGTGGGTGCTTTTTGGCAGAAGGGAAGAACCAGGGTTCAACTCTCAAGAGTGCACCAACAAAACCCTAACTACCGTCCCTTTCAGCAACACCTACGAAGTAGATGAAGTCTCACCTGAGATAGAGGCAGGGGTGGTTGCGGGACTCAGATGTCTGCAATGTTAGCTGGGACACCAATCTGTGATTAAAACACCTTAACATAGCACTTAGCAATTAAAATTCATCAGTATTTAACTAGTATATACTTCGCAGATAAAACCCTAATTACAGATCATCATAGTATTCACCCAGATCTAGCATGTTCAAGAACTAAGCACATTCACATAGGTTAGATATAACATTCATATATATTATTACGCACAAAGAATCAACATATCTATCTATCATTCATATATATCAAATCACTTAATAAAGTAAACACATAAACACATCAATACATCACACAAATCATAGAAACACAGGATATACATGATTCACCCCCATCCTGGGCTAAGTCCACTGAATCTTCTTCTTCTTTATTCTCTTTTGTCAATCTTCTACATGCACAGAGCCACAAGATCCTACTCTGCATAGGACAAGAGATCTGTGAGCATCTCTCCATATCCTTCTTCCCTGAGTTAGGTTACAGCCCAAAGATTCTACTCAAGCTCTTCCAGTCACTTTCACTTAGCCTTGCAAGTCCCACACAACTTGTCCAAAGAATGTACAACTATCACTTTCACTTAACACTTGGTATCACACACTTGCACCTTGCACTTAGCATCAGATACACACCTGCTTGCATCACCTATATTTCTATTTATACATTACAAAATGGGCTTAAACATGGGTAAACCCATGGGCCGACATCCCCATACCCGTTACGTATCTAAAAACCAAAAAATCCATAAATAATGGGTCGAGATCCTGCAATCTCCGCTTCGACTTACGCTTTGCCTTCGATAGCTTGTTGAAGTCCCAGAATAGGACAACCATGACCAAGGATCCTCAAAACTTGGTTAAGGGCCAACATGCCCCCAACACTCACCTGTGACTCATCTCGAGTCACTCTGATCTGGGTAACTCTACCTAAAATTCCTCGAGCTTGGCTCGAGCTGCCTCAACATGTTGTTGGGCCAAGACCTCATGCTCGGCTAACGCTTGGATAAATTATTTGTTGACAGGCCCCTCTAAGCATTGTTCAGTTGTAGTGACAACTTGTTCTAGTTCTTCTCCTCAACCTTCGATCTCTATGAACAATTGGAAAGCCTCGTCCTGTATTGGTTGGATCCTCTGAGTCACTTCCATGAATTTTATCTGAATGGAATGGACCCGTTGTTGAGTAGTGCATTGTTATTGGGATCGCTTCATCCTCTCAACTGTTGATAGGAGATTCAACTGTGCCTATACTATCACTGCTTACTGCATTGCCTCCTGGAGCTATGACTCCAGTGCCTTCATTTCAAGGTCTTCAGTGAGTCACTCATAAGTCTGGGCACTACAGTCACTTAGTTGTTTACATTCCATGGCGAGGGCCTTGATTCTCTCAACTGCGCTTTGGGAATTTGCTTCTCTTTGATCTCGCACATTCTACAGAGTGTTGGGCACTATTCGTAGCTCTAGATCCACGATTCCTTATTGAAGCTATTGGATAGCTTCTGCAAGTTGCGCTACTTTTTGCTCTACTGGTTCTTCCTCTTTCTTCTCTAAGTATGTCATAGAGTGAAGTTCTTTGTTGACTGCTTCTCTTAATCCAACTTGCTCCACGAGTAACTACTTTTTATCCTGCTGGATTTGTGCTCTATCTTCTTCAAACTTAGTTTGGAGGGCATCCTTCTCCTATTGTGGAACTCAACATTTCTCTATGACTACTTCTTGCACTTTCTTTAGGGCATCTGTGGCATGTTCTATTTCTTCCTATGCATGATGAAGGCAAGCTTCGGTCGCATCAACTAGTCATCGGAGTTGGGTAGGTTCATCTCCCAACTCTAGTGTTTCTGATGGCGGGGGCATAGTGGATATTGTGCGGCTAGAGTGAAGGGCCTGTTGCACCCCTCTCAGCTCTGTTGTGCTTATGTCAAACAAGGATTCTTTCTTGGCTTCGATGTTATGAAAAATGTCCTTTGAAGCATCTGATAAGACTGGGATGATGAAATTGAATTAATCGACTGTGAGTACAGTCTGAAGCTTCGGCTTGCTTGCTTTGGATTTCTTCCATGACGTACGTTTCATAGGGGAAACCTTCCTTTTCTTCGATGGATCTGCATCATCGAGGGGGTTATGTGGTGGTTTTAATTCACCTTGCTCCTGCTTATATTCTTCCCCTTATTTTTCTTCTTTCTCCTCTTTGTCCACTTCATCACCTCCTCCTCTGCCAGGTGAATCTGAGGCAGTCTCTTTTGAGGTGCTACTTAGTTCATGTACATCGTATTTCTTCTTCCTTATTCTATTGTTGGGTGCATTATAATCCTCACGGGTAACTATCGGGATTCCAATGAGGTTTGGGTCAGACAATTATGCCTTAGCAACTGGTATAAGGAACTCTGCGGACCATTCCTTAGTGATTTCTTCCAAGTCCTCCTTGGTGATCTTATAGTATGACTGAAGATCTTCTTTATTCTCATCTGTGTGCATGGTGATATATCTAAAATGCCTATTTATGTGATACTTCATAAGGGGTTTGAACCTGTCCAGAGTGTCCGACATCATCTAGGGAAACAATTCGATAGCCCTTTTCAACTACAGGTAGTAGGTATGGAATACTGTGTTTGACTGCCAATATTTTCCCATGTCGCTCGAGTACCAGAGCACGGTGAATGTCGCAGCAAGTGGTTAGAATGTCTCAATGTCCGGGAAGGTCGCACCTTCCGACATCTCCCAAGCTGTAAACACAATGAGGATCAGCATCCAGCTAAAGTGGAACTGGTAGCCCTGATCATGAGCTTCATGGAAATCGACTTTCAACTGGTTGACTAAGTACTTCACCAAGTTCATATGTAATCCCTCCATGCACTTTCCTGTTAGGTCAACCACAAACCTTGTGACCTGCATGGGTCTGTTCTTTCGAACTAGCTTAGTAGCAATCAACTGGAAAGCAAGGTGAACTGCACCATTCTGAATGGAAGCTACCTTGTATCCTCATGTCCCCTTCTCTACATCACCATAGATGTCTTTAATCCTCTATGTCAGGGTGCAATCTACAAACTTCCTTGGGTAAACATCTTGTGGATTGGGTCCCTGCATGCTCAATCTAGTGATCCTATGGATCACCACTGGATCGACGATAATACACCTGTCTAACCGTAAATAACCACCTTGGAATCATGACAATAGGAGCTTAATGCATGCATTAACCTCCTAGTTATTTCCAAAGTGTGGAATTTTCATGACGTTAAGAATAGTGGATTATGCAGTGTTCATGGTCCATGGATGGGGAACAATATTCAATCTCTTTCCCTTCATCTTAGTCAAGTACTTGTGAGGCACGATCATGTCGTAGGTCTTGCATTCCCCTAGATTATAGTCATTGATCTTTAAGGTTGGAATCCTCTCCAACTGCGGTATGACTGTGTGTATCCCCTTCAGGAGCTATGTTGTGATGACTGTTTAGTCGAAGTCCCTCAGAACACTATCATGATTCACTGCACCAGCTAGAGGTGGAATGTAATCAAGCAGAACAGATGGGATTAACTTCTCATTCACTAAGTCATCTCTATGCTTGGTTATTTTCTCATATGCAACACGAGATGGTACATATCCATGAGTAGTTGACGGGGAGGTTTGCACTCCTCCCGTCGATGAATCTTGAAGTCCTGTGGACATCACTCTCTCTACCATAAGGTCAATTAGAAATTCTTCGACGTATTTCTCTACGACGTTGACTTCTTTCGACATGCACGCTTAGATCGGATAACTCAGGTGAATGAATGAGTTCTCAGAGAAATAGAACATGTGTCGATGTCACTAAGCACAGTGCGGTAGTAATGAGTTCTCTTGTTGGCTCAGATACAATTCACAAAAGTGTTCTCAGTGCAAAATTTGACGGAATAAGAAGACAGTGATGTAACAAATCTTCTCCAACAGACAAGAGGCATTCATCAATGCAATTATTTCCATTACGGCGTAGTCCCAACGGTCGGATGGGGATATTTCTGGCCATAATTGTTGTTCTAACCATTCGGGGTGTTGGTCTAATGGTCATAATGCCTGCAATGGCTATATTTCTTCACGATGGTGAAGTGCCAGGTTGCGTTGTTCTGATATCTCAGCGAAGTTCCAGTTTTTCAATCCTTCCTTCTGTGAAGTCCCTCCTAGAACATTCTGGAACTTTTCTATCTTCACTTTCCTCTTACTAAGCTTTCTAGCCTTTTTCCCTGTGATATGCGTTACTGGGTTCCTCTTCCCACTCTGATTCTTATCTCCTCTTGGCATGGTAACTTCACGTTGTTGATATTCTTTCTTAGGATTCAAGGGCAATACTTCTTCATTGTCTGGGGTAGGTGCTCCATTCTTCTATGAGTCTTCTTGTGTTCTTTCAACTTCGACATCCAAGTTTCTGGTTTTGAATAGCTTTGATATGTTCTCACGTTTTTCAATCAAGTGTGTTATACTCTTCGTCATGAAGTCTTTTAGTTCTTGTTTCTTCTATTCTAGGGATTCCTCTTCCTTTCTTCTGGTCTGATTTCTCTCAATCCAGGGTTTTCCTAATAACATATAAAATGGGGCGTTGTTCTCAACGAATTTAGCAACCTAAAATTCTTCCTCTGTCGAAGTTCCATGAGCACTCATAGATGTCTGGGTAAGTCTTCCACATAGGGTTATCAGTTTTCCTATGAATAATCCTATTCCTCCTAATGAAGGAATCATAGCAGGATTTCCCAAAATTTCCCAAGTTCTTTTTTTCACGATATTCACCTGTGTTTCCTCATCTAGAACACAGTCAATGTCAAAGTCTCCTATTCTTGTTTCTATACACTCTTTTTCTTTAAATATCTCTTAGAATTTGATATTTCAGTGATCATTCAGGGTTTCTTTCATTTGCAGTAATACATTCTCTGATCCTTTCTGGGGTTCTGTCATGGTTTTCGTTTCTTGACCTTTCTTAGTTTTTTCTTGTCTCATATTCATTCTTTCAAGATTAGAAATCATTCTAGGGCAATCCAATACTACATGATCCATAACTTGACAACAAATACAACTAGGTATTTTACCAAGGCATTCATTGGCAAGATGTCCTGGTCTTATACAACTATAGCAAAGAGTTAATCCTCTCTTTCTATTGAACGATCCCCAACCTTTCTTATACTGTGCACTAGGGTCACAGTAACTAACCTGCAAAAAATTCTTTCTAGGATCTTGCATCCATTTGTTAGTACAAACATTCTTTCTATGCATGGGAATAACATATGTTTCATTATTTCTATCAGGTCTACTCATCTCAAACCTTTTCTCATCTAGTTGTGCCCTACTTTTCAATCTAGGACAAAATTTATCAAACATACCTAGATCCATACTTTTGAAACAAAAAATTCCACTTATCTCCTTTTTCAATAATTTTTTTTCACTATTCTTACCTTTAACAAAGCACAAAGCCTTCAGATCTTACCTCTTTTCTTCTGATCTAACTTCTCATCTTAGAATAGAGCTTCACAAGTCAAGTAGAATACTACTCACTAGGGAAACAAATCTATGCACAGAGATTTCTCTTTTCTATCAATTCCCAACAATCATAGTTTCAGGTCTTGACAATAGAACCATTTGTTGGCACAAGGGAAGACCCAGGGTTCAATGCTCAAGAGTGCACCAATAAAACCCTAACTATCGGCCCTTTCGACAACACCTATGAAGTAGATGAAGTCTCACCTGAGGTAGAGGCTGGGGTGGTTGCAGGACTCAGATGTATGCAACCTTAGCTGGGACATCGATCTGTGATTACAACACCTTAATAGAGCACTTAGCAACTACAGTTCATCAGTATTTAACCAGTATCTACTTCGCAGATAAAACCCTAATTACAAAGCATCATAGTATTCACCCAGATCTACCATATTTAAGCACTAATCACATTCACATAGGTTAGATCTAGCATTCATCTATATTATTAAGCACAAAGCATCAACGGATCTATCTATCATTCATCTATATCAAATAAATTAAGCAAGTAAGCACATCAATACATCACATAAAGCATAGAAACACAGGATATATGTGGTTCACCTCCATCTTGGGGCTATGTCCACCAACTCTTCTTCTTCTTTATTGTCTTTTTTCAATACTCTACATGCACAGAGCCACAATATCCTACTCCACATAGGACATGAGATCTTCGCACACCTCACCAGATCCTCCTTCCTTGAGCTACATTACAACACAAAGCTTCTACTCAATCTCCTACATTCACTTGCACATAGCCTTGCAATTCCCACAAAGCATGCACAAAGCATGTACAACTATCACTTGCACTTAGCACTTGGTATAAAAAACTTGCACCTTTGCACTCAGCATCATATACACACCTACTTACATTGACTAGATTTCTATTTATACATTACAAAATGGGCCTAAACATGGGTAAACCCATGGGCCAACATCCCCATACCCGTTACATATCCCAAAACCCAAAAATCCCTAAACAAGGGGCCGATATCCCGTGATCTCCTCTTCGACTTGCGCTCCGCCTTTGACAGCCTATTGAAGTCCCAAAATAGGTCAAGCATGACCAAGGATCCTCAAAACTTTTTCAAGGGCCAACAATGCTTGAGAATATGGATTTGTAGCTTCCATCTGGTTGTAGCCAGAAAAACTAGGGTGGTAGGGTGGTGCAAGGGATAAATATTGTTCTATGTTATACATGTTGGTTCTTGTGTGACTGGAAGTTGGTGCTTCCATCCAGTTGGTGCTTCCATCCAATTGGTGTTGGAACACTCAGGGAGTTGGTGCCTCCTTCTAGTGGGTACTAGAGAAACCAGAGAGTCGGTGCTCTCAGCAAGTTGCTGCTTGTAAAAAAGAGGTGGTAGCCTCAAAAGGCGTTGGTTCTCATAAGAATGATAATGTACAGAAGATAAAGACTACTTATCATATCAAGAAGAAGAGGTTTTTCCCTTTATGGGTTTCCTCAAGAAATATCTGTCTCTATATATTTCATGTGTGTGATTGATGTTGAATATTATATTGCTTACTTCCCTGCATTATTGTGATCATCATTGAGTGTTATGTAAAGAGTTTAAAATGGGAACAATTTTTTAAGAACAGTAACAACTGATTCACCCCCCCCCCCTCAGTTGTCCAATAGTTCTAAACTAATTGCTTTGAATGAAACACGCCAATTTGAAAGTATAGCTAATCTAAAGTGCATGGAAAGAACTTATTCTACTGCAAAAAATATTACTGAATAAGGAAATTTAAACTGAAGAAAAATATGAATCTAATATGAAATTATAATAGAGAATTGTGATAGAAGTAAATGTTGTGAATTCTGACAGAAAAACTATAATGGAAATGAAACTACACTAATGCATGAACAAATAAATATAAACCCTTGATCATTATCAACATAAATGTTCTTTTTTTTTTATGCTTGCAGGAAAATAAGATTAAACAAAGTCAAAATCTAAATCTAAAACATACCTACAAGAGATTTCTACAAGAATTGTGAATTTCTACATGATCTACACCATTTCTACAGGATTTGCATTGTTTCTATAGGAAGAAAAATGAAGTCTAAAAAGGTAGTGAAAGTCTTTAAAAGCATTGAAAAAGATAGAATATAAATTAAATGAAGTTATTATGTGGTTCTTATCCTTGGGAGGCACCTAGGAGTGATCCAAAAAAAAATTGAACATTTCTACAGTGTGCTGCTACAACTAGCCAGTTAGTTGAAATATTAATAGAAATGGAAATTTAGCATGAAAAGATAAATCTAACTTCAATAAAAAATGAAACACTATCTAAGACACATCTAATATGCATGAAAACCATGGATGATTTTAGTGGATAAATTTCTCTCATGGGATATGTTGGGGTAGGAGTAGACGCGGGGTTCAACGCTTCAACAATGCACCAACAAAACCCTAACTATCGACCCTTTTGGCAACACCTGTGAAGAAAATGAAGTCTCACCTGAGGTAGATGAAGGAGTGGTTGCAGGACTCAAGTGTCTACAACCTATCTGGGACACAGATTTGTTATTAAAACACTTAACAGAGCACTTAGCAGTTAACATTCATTAATATTCACTTCGCAGGGGAAAACACTAATTACATAACAACACAGTATTCACAAGATCTAATACATCCGAGCACTTAGAATCTAGAAATAGATCATATCTAGAATTAATTCCCATTAATAAGCACTAAGATACTATTATATCAGGTGCATCTAACATATATCAATGCACTAAGGATAAATCACATCAATAGCATAACAAATATAATGCACAAAGCAACCACAACATAGGATATACGTGTTTCACCCTAGTGTGGAGCTACATCCACCAACTCTTCTCTTATTTATTGTCTTATATCAATATTCTACAAGCACAGAGCCACAAGAACCCACTCTGTATAGGACAGGAGATCTCCTCACACCTCACCAGAACCTCCTTCCCTGAGCTAGGTTACAACACAAAGCCTCTTTACAGTCACTTGTACTTAACTCTGCAAGTTCTCATGCACACAATATGCACAAATCTAACTCAATAACATAGATCCAACTACTTACATCACTTGCACTTATCACAATATAGCACTCAGCACTACATCCCCCCTACTTACATTGCCTATCTTTTTATTTATACATTACAAAATGGGCCAAGGTATGGGTAAACCCATGGGATGACATCCCATACCCGTTACATAAACCCTAAACCCAAAAGTGCCCTAAAAAGGGGCCTAGATATCGCGATCTCCTCTTTGCCTTGCTCTCCACCTTTGGCCAGCCTATTGAAGTCCAAAAATAGGTCAAACATGACCAAGGTTCTCCAAAACTTGGTCAAGGTCCAACAAGCCCCCAACACTCACCTGTGACTTGTCTCAAGTCACTCTGATCTAGGTAACTCTGCCTCAAATTCCTCGATCTTGGCTCAAGATGACTAGACATGTTGCTTCACCAGAGCCTCCTTCTCAACAAACTCTTGAATAACCTTCTTTGTCAGAGGTCCTTCCAAGCGTTGTTCCACTATGGTGACCACTTGTTCTAGTTTTTCACCTCGTCCTTCAATATCCTAAAAAATCATGCAAGTTGCATCCTGCACTGGCTGGACTCGCAGAGTCACTTCCATGACCTTACTCTGTATGGCATGGAATTCTTGTTGAACTATGCGCAGTTCCCGGGATTGTTTGATACTCTCAACCGCTTATAGTGGCTTCAACTGTGCTTGCAGCACTGCTTCTTGTTGCTTGGCCTTAGGGATGATTTTAAGGATGGAAATTTATTTTAAAATGTAGAAACCTTGGTAAATATTACTAAGCCTTCATATGCCAAGTATAAATGTTTGGTGATATTTTTGTAAAAATATTCAAATTTCTAAGGATTTTATATAGTTTTTATAAAATTTTAGCAATTTTTAAGGTAAAATAATTTTGTCCTATAGAATTTGGGCGAATCTTCTTTAAAATAGCAAATCTCATTTTTGGAAAAACCATGGAAAATTAGCCCATGAGCGAAATTTAGCCCCTAAAATCATCAATGCTTGGCCTCCTGAAGTTGTGACTCCAGTGTCTTTAGTTCAAAGTCCTTGTTAAGAACCAAACATCAATATAGCATAGAAAAACCTCAGGAAAAGTACTCAACGCCTTGAAAAAGATATAATTTCAGATAATAAGCCTCTTCGAGGGGGAAACCTCCTTTTACCCTACTTAAATGTTCAAGTAAAAGATGATTCAAAATATAAATGTCTCCTTGGTATATATAGGAGACTAGGAGGTTTAATGGCCTAAAGCCGACATAAATAAAATAACATTACTAATCTAAATTACAACTAATGGCCTAAAGCTGACATAAATAAAATAACATTACTAATCTAATATGCCCC
>ML786636.1:292841-312471 GCA_009831015.1 Picea engelmannii | reverse complement strand
TTTTCTCTGCAATGCCACAGGTCTGATCAAAATTGGATGTGCCAAGTGGAATTTACGGTAACTTCCCCACAACTTGCCGATTTTTGTCCTTTCCAGGAGATCTCACTTGTATAGTGTGCCCCACACAAAATAATTGATATAAAATTCTAAAAATCACATCCAAAATACTAAAGACTGTCCACAATCCAATGCAACTAGTCCCACACAATTTTGATACTCTAGGAAGAAGTTATGATTGTTTTACTTGGAACACCTTCTTGAGACTAGTCAATAGGGCTAGTCTGATACCCTATCTTACACAGGGTGTATCTACAAATTTAAGATGACCCAGAATCTGAAATTTTTACCAAAGATACAATACTAATTTCTATAAGTGACCTTCAGAGGTCAGGGTCTGAAATGTTACATAAAATGTTTTATAGTGACAATTCCACAATGACTCATTTCAGGATGATTCCAGAACCCTATCTTGTGCAGGCTGTATCTCTGAAAGTATAAGGCCTCAGGAGATGAATTTTGAACCCAACGTACCTTGATCCGTCTTATAAATATCCTCCAAGAAGTTCTTTCTGAAACATTTTATAAAAAAAGTTATAGCGAAAATTCCATGGTGTCTCAGATGTAGCAGAGAAACCCCAAGACCTTGAGATCTGATACCATATGTTAAGAACCAAACATCAATATAGCATAGAAAAACCTCAGGAAAAGTACTCAACACCTTTAAAAAGATATAATTTCAGATAATAATCCTCTTCGAGGGGGAAACCTCCTTTTACCCCACTTAAATGTTCAAGTACAAGATGATTCAAAATGAAAATGTCTCCTTGGTATATATAGGAGACTAGGAGGTTTAATGGCCTAAAGCCGACATAAATAAAATAACATTACTAATCTAAATTACAACTAATGGCCTAAATCCAACATAAATAAAATAACATTACTAATATAATATTCCCCAATTAAGTGGTAATGAGCCAATATTAGGGCTTAACAATCCTCTACAAGGCGTTGCTACCCTCTGTTGGAGCTGTTGAATGGCTTCAACAAGATTCCCTACTTGGATTTTCACTGGGTCTTCTTCCATCTTTTTTAATCCTGTCACAAAGTGAAGTGATATAGTGGTTGCTTCTTTAAATCTAATCTCCTCTGCAAACAGTTGTTCCTTCTCCTTTTGGATCTACGCTCTATCCTTTGAAAACTTGGCTTCAATGTCATATTTTTCTTGTTGTGCAACCTGACGTTTCTCTATGCATTCCTCTTTTGATTTCTTTAAGGCCTATGTAGCCTATTATTTTTCTTCCTCAACATGACGAAGATGAGCTTCAGTCGCATATTCTATTCAGCGTAGCTGGGTAGGCTCATCTCCCAACTCTGTTATTTTTTATTATGGGCGCACAGTAGACACTGCGTGGTTGGAGTAGAGGGATTGCTTTACCCCTTTCAGCTCTGCCTCAATTCTTTCACACATGGTCTCTTGTTTGGCTTCACTACAATGTAATATATATTATGAGGTATCTGAGACAATGACGATGATGAAATATATGTCATCCATCGTGAGCACAATTTACATATATGGTTTACTAGATTTGGAATTCTTCTGCGATGTAGGTTTCATGGGGGAAGCATTTCTTTTCTTGGAGGTCTTAGCTTCATCAAGAGGATCCCTAGGCAATGTTACTTCGCCTTGTTTCTGCTTGTCTTCTTCTCCTTTTTCCTCTTTCTTTTTCTACTTCGTCATCACCTTCCCCTCTAGGTGAGTCTGAAGCAGTCTCTTCTAAGGCGCTATTCATTTCCTATACCTCTTCCTTTTTATTCCTTCTGCTACTGTTGGGTGCATCATACTCTTTGTGAGTAACCATAGGACTTTTGATGAGGTCGGGTTCGGATAGTTCTTCCTGGTCGACTGGTATTTGGAGCTCTACAAGCCACTCCTTAGTTACTTCTTACATGTCCTCCTCAGTGAGCTTATAATAAGATTAGAGATCTTCTTTATGTTTGTCTCTGCGCGCAGTGATATAAATAAAATGACTGTCTGCGTGGAAATTCACAAATGGTCTGAACCTGTGTAGGGTATTTGGTAGCATATGAGGGAAAGACTCAATAGCCCTCTTCAACTGCAGGTAGTAGGTGTGGAACATCGTGTTTGACTGTCATTGTTTTTCCATGTCTCTCAAATTCCATAGCCTGGTGAATTTCGCAGCTAGGGGTTCAGATGGCTCAATATCAGAGAAGGTCACTCCTTCCGTCATCTACCAGGAAATGAAGGCGATGAGGATTAGTATACAACTAAAATGAAACTCATATCCCTGAGCCTGAGGTTCATGAAAATCTTGTTCTACCTGGTTGATTTGGTAACTCGCTTAGTTCAGCTGTAGTCCTTCAATGCATTTTCCCACGAAGTCAACAACAAACCCCGTGACCTGCATGGGTATGTTCTTCCTTACTATCTTACCAACAATTAACTGGAAGGCTAGGCACACTACACCATTTTGAATGGAGTCTACCTTGTAGCCTCACTTCCCCTTTTCCACATCGCCATAGGTATCTTTAATTTTCTGCGCCAGGGCACAATCTACAACCTTCCCTGGATAAAATTCTTGTGGGTATGGTACTTGTATGCTTAATCTGGTGATCCGATGGATCAACGCCGGATCTATGGTGATGCGTCTGTCCAACCATAGATAAAATCCATGGAAGTAAGACAACAGGATTTTAACGCATCGGTTAACCTCCTGATTCCTTCCAAAGTGTGGTATCTTCATCACGTTTAGGATAGTGGACCTCGCAATGTCCATAGTCCACAGCTGGGGGATGATATTCAACTTCTTCTACTTTGTCTTGGTCAAGTACTTGTGTGGGGTGAGAATGCCATAGTTCTTGTGGTATCCCAAGTTGAATTCACTAATCTTCAATGTCATGATTTTTCCTAACTATGGTCCTACTGCGCATATCCCCTTCGGGAGGTACGCAGTAATCAAGGTGTATTCGAAGTCCCTCAGGACACTGTCATGGCTCACTATACTAACTAGAGGAGGGATATAGTCAAGCAGGATAGATGGCATGATATTTTCATTCTCCAAGTCATCACGATGCTTGGTTTTTTTCTTTGTCCCAACTCAGGATGGTCCAGATCCATGAGCAGTCGACGGGGATGCTTGCACTCCTCTCATCGAGGAGGCTTGGACTCCTATGGACATGACCTTCTTAACCATGAGGTAAATGAGGATCACTTCGATGGATTTCTCTATTGTGCTAAAGTCACCCGACATGCATGCTAGAGATAAGGTATCTTAGGTCGATGATCAAACAATCACGGTAATAGAATTGGTGGTGAGCTCTCAATAGTCACTGTGCGAAAGAAACTAGTTCTATGTGGGTTCGAATAATCACAATTGGAAAAAGGTTTCTTGGTGCAATGCTCGATGGCATAAATGGACAACGTCATAATGGACTCCTCCAATGGGAAGGAATGCCTCAATCAATGCAATTCCATCCATTATGGCACGGTCCCAATGGTCCAATGGTGAACGTTCCATTAATAATTGTGTTTCTATCCATTCTGGAGTGTCGGGTTAACGGTCAGAATGCCTCCAACGGTCATATTGCTTCTTCATGGTGAGGTGTCAATATTCGTTGTTCTGTTATTACGACGAAGTTAAGGTGTTGCAAACCTTTCTTCTGCAAATTCCTCCCTGGAACTTCCTATAATTTCTCTAACTCTGCTTTCTTCTTGTTGAGCTTTCTGGCTTTCTTTCCTGTAATTTGATTCACTGGTTTCCTCTTTCCATTATTGTTATTATCCCCTCTTGGCATAGTAACTTCACACTGTGGAGGCTCTTTCATAGGATTCAAGGGTAATACTTCTTCTCTTTCTAGGGTAGGTTCTCTAATCTCTTGTACAAACAGGTGTTTCAACTCTTCCTACGTTCTTTCAATTTCAATGTCCAGATCTCTAGTCCTTAGTAGCTTTGAATAGTCCTCTTGTTCTTCCAGTAAGTGCGTTATTCTCCTAGCCATGAAATCTCTTAGTTCTTTCTTTTTTCTATTCTAGAGCTTCCCCTTCTTGTTTCCTTTGTATCTTATCTTTATCAACCCAATTTTTTCCTAGCAAAATAGAAAATGGGGCGATGTTCTCAACAAAATTAATGATCTCAAATTCTTCTTTTGTTGAAGTTACATGAGTACTCATAGATATCTGGGTAATTCTTCCACATAGGGTTATCATCTTCCCTTTAGATAATCCTATTCCTCCCAATGAGGGAACCATAGCAGGTTTTCCCAAAATTTCCCAAGTTCTTTCTGTCATGATATTCACCTGTGTTTCCTCATCTAGAACACAGTTTATGTTGAAGTCTCCTATTCTTTTTTCTGTGCACTTCTTCTCATTTAAGATCTCTGAAAAGTTTATATCTCTGTGATCATTCAAGGTTTATTTCATCTGTAGTAACAAATTCTCTGATTCTTTTGGGGTTCTATCATATCCTTAGTTTCTTGTCTTGTCTCATGGTTTTCTTGTCTCATATTCATCTTTTCAACTTTAGAAATCATTCTAGGGCAATCCAAAAATTCATGGTCCATAGCTTTACAACAAAGACAACTAGGACCTCTACCAGGGAATTTCTTAGTAAGATGTCCCTGTCTTTTGCAATTATAACAAAGGATTAATCCTCTATTTCTTTCAAATGACCCCCAACCTTCCTGTACTGCGCACTAGGATCACAGTAACTAACCTGCAAAAAAATCTTTCTAGGATCCTGCATTCATTTGTTAGTCCAAAAATTCTTTCTATGCATAGGAATAACATATATTTCACTATTCTTATCAGATCTAATCATATCCAATCTTCTTTCTTCTAGTTGTGCCCTAGTTTTCAGACTAGGACAAAATCTATTAGACATACCTAGATCCATTCTTTCGAAATAAAAATTTTCACTTATCTTACCTTTCTTAAAGCACAAAGATTTAATATATTACCTCTTTTCTTCAGATATGATTCCTTTCTTACCATAGATCTTCACATTCAGGTAGAATATTGTGCACTAAAGAAACAAATCTACGCACAGAGATTTATTTTCTTCAGTTCCTAGCAATCACAGTTTCAGGTCCCAGCAACAAAACCATTTGTTGGGGCAGGGACAGACCCGAGGTTCAACGCTTCAACAACACACCAACAAAACCCTAACTACTGGCCCTTTCAGAAACACTTGTGAAGAAGATGAAGTCTCACCCAAGGTAGAGGCAGGGGTGGTTGTAGGAATCAAGTGTCTACAACCTAGCTGGGACATAGATCTGTGATTACAACACTTAACAGAGAACTTAGTAGTTAACATTCATTAATATTCACTTCGCAGGGGAAAACCCTAATTACATAACAACACAGTATTCACAAGATCTAATACATCCGAGCACTTAGAATCTAGAAATAGATCAGATCTAGCATTCATTCCCATTACTAAGCACTAAGCTACTATTATATCAAGTGAATCTAACATATATCACTGCACTAAGCATAAATCACATCAATAGAATAACAACTATAATGCATAAAGAAACCACAACACATGATATACGTGGTTCACCCCAGTGGGGGGCTACGTCCACCAACTCTTCTCTTCTTTATTTTCTTCTTTCAATCTTCTACAAGAACAGAGCCACAAGAACCCACTCCGCATAGGACATGAGTGTTGCACGCACCTCACCAGAACCTCCTTCCCCGAGCTAGGTTACAACACAAATCCTCTTTACAGTCACTTTCACTTAGCTCTACAAGTTCCCATGCACACAGTATGCAAAAATCTAACTCAATCACATAGATCCAACTACTTACATCACCCTACTTACATCGCCTATATTTCTATTTATACATTACAAAAGGAGACAAGGTATGGGTAAACCCATGGGCTGACATCCCGTACCCATTACATAAACCCTAAACCCAAAAGTGCCATAAAAAGGGGTCGATATCCCATGATCTCCGCTTCACCTTGCACTCCACCTTCGACCATCTTGTCGAAGTCCCAAAACTAGTCAAACATGACCAAGGTTCTCCAAAACTTGGTCAAGGGCCAACAGGCTAATTTTCTTTAGTTTTTCCCAAAAAATGATTTGCTATTCTGAAAATCATTCACCCAAATTCTATAGGATAAAATTATTTTACCTTAAAAATTGACAAAATTTTAAACAAACTATATAAAATACTTACAAATTTGAAAATTTTTGCAAAAATATTCCCAAACATCTTATACTTGGCATATGAAGGATTAGTAAGATTCGCTAAGGTTTATACATTTTTAAATGAATTTCCATCATTAAAATCATCCCTGATGAAAACTATAGAAATAGTAAAAGGGTCCTTGAGCCCTCTTGGATGGGCCCTACCCAAGAAGCATAAGGAACCTAAAAGAAACTTTAATGGACTGAAGGCAAAACCATTTTATTTCATAAATATTAGTAGTACATCAAAAACATCAAATTTATTAGTCTTCAACAAAAACTCTTATAGAACATCTCCAAACAATACTTCTCCAAAGATTCGTTATATCTCTCTATTAGACAAGAGGCTTATATATAACTAGATATTTCGACCTCCCTTCCTAAACCAAGGACAATGATGAGTAAATGAGGGATATAATCCCTTTACATCAATATTTTTGAACTGTTGTTGATCAGAAGTGGTCATAAATTCACAAGAATCATGTTTGGAGGTATGTGTAGACAATTTCCCTTGATATTTGGATGACAGCTCACTTGAGGGGGGAAAATCCCTTGTTTCTAGGAGGTTGGCATCCTTGACTCCTATAGTTCGACCTAGTTGGTGAAACACATGTCCTTTTCCAAAAAATATTAGTGGAAAAAGGTATATTATACATAAAAATCCACCTCAATCATGCATTCATTAAGAAACATACAAAATACCCATGACTAACTATTAAATATGGTAAAAAAAAACATTAATTCATTTTGCCGTGGAAAAATATGCCAAAGATGAGGCTTTAGAATGTACAATAATGAGGCTCATCAAGAACTCTCCATGACATTATGTCATTATATATAAATATACACATACTCACAATACCCTATATTGTGAGTTTTGCAGTTCTCCAGCTCATAATACTAATCAATGTCGCACTCCAAATGCACTTGTAGAGAAATTGGATCACTATTCATTCAAGGTGAATGAGGGACCTAAAGTATTTAGAGGGGGTCATAGAGGTGGAGGTGGATATAGAGGTGGAAGAACTGGGGGAAGTGGACCATTTCATTTTTACAATTGTGATGAGCAAGGGCATCTTGTGAGAGATTTCCCACTTCCAAGAAGAACTTGGTGTTCACACTATAGGAATAACACTCACACTATTGAAGACTACCTTGATACGATCGCTAAGTGGGAAGATTGATCCATGAAGAGAGGAACTAATTTGATAAATTATGAACGAAGGGTTGTAGCCGAAGGAAGTGGATCTGCTATCAATATCATACTAGGAGAGGAGTGAAGATTGGTGTTGATGGAGAGAGTCTGCATCAAATAAATATTCATAAGGATATTCTAGGTAATTCCAAGTATGATTGTGCACGTCAGAATGACTTATTCAAAAATGCAGTATAGATGTTAAGACATATCCTTGGTCCATCAACACTTGAATTTTCATAAACAATTTTCAAGTTCACCCCCCATAAACCAAGGATATCCAGAGAGTCATTTGCTTAGTTGGAGTCTTTGGGTAAGTCACATAAATTTGTTTATATTTGGTTTCAATTATTTTCTGATATATTATATTATGAGAAACTTATTAAGAAGTTGTGTAATACCATTAAAGTGTATTTGGGAGATGAAGGAAATCCATAAGAGTTCATTTTTTCTAAACTTCTAGAAAGGAAAGTAGGTAGGGTATAGAGAAGAAAGAGGAGGGCTGGAAGGGAATTTAGATTAAATAACCAACTACACGAGTATGAAATCAGGGATGTTATGTTGGACTTGGGCTCTGATGTCAACATTATTCCTAATAAGACTTGGGAGGCAATGGGGAAACCCAAGATATTCTATTCTCCTATTCAACTAAGAATGGAAAATCAATGCTGAACTTCTCTAGTAGAAATGTTGCAGAATGTAGAGCTAGATTTTGTTGGTATTAAAATAGTAATTGATTTTGAGGTTATTGAAATAATGTGGGAGAAGGAGTTTTATTGCAAGGCAAGGCATGGAAAGGTAAGATGAGGCATGGTATGGATTGGAAAGGAAAGGAAATGAATGGCATGGCAAGGCATAGCATGGAAAGGCAGGGTGTTGAATGCAGGCCTAGCCAGGAAGAAAGGCTATTTTTGGAGGAAAAGAATGCAAAAGACAACTGGAAGGAAAAGCAGCACGTGTAAGAGAAGAAGGTAAAGTGCACATGCAAGGAATACCTAATGATGATAGGGTTAGGGTTTTTGTAATCCATTGCAATGGCTGGTGAGACGAGGATATAAATAAGTAGTACTTAGGTGGAAATAAAGAGAGAGGGATAGAGAGGATGCCCACAGGGAGACAAAAAGAGAGAGAGTTGTAAGAAATGTATGGGTCATTAAGTTGGTGAGCTAGAGAAGGAGTGAGAGACTCAGTCCTGAGGGTTATATCATAGGCTAAGGAGCCTGGTGTGATTTTTTTGGCCTTGCAGGGATTGAGGAGCCTATGAGAGAGAGGAAGAACTAAGATTGTAATCACACGCAATGTGATATATCTCTAAACTATAATAAAATATCGAGAGACAAATCTTTGTGGACATAGCCTAGAAGGGGGTGAACCACAGTAACACTGTGTCATGTGAATGAATGAATGCATCTTTATGTATGATTAATTTACAAATGTTATAAAAATGAAGCAAGTAAGTAGATTTGGTATTCCACATGCATGTTAGAATGAGTGTTATAACTAGATATTGGATTGAATGAATAAAATTTATAGTGTACAACATCATGTCTCACTCAGTCTCAGGTTGAAAACATCTAAGTATTGCAGCCACCCATAGAGTTATCTCGAGTGAGACTGCGCATTACATTCTGTGTACTGTGTTGCCTTATGGTTTACCAAAGGGTTTGATATTTTCAAAGGTATTTTGTTGGGGAGCTTACTAAATCTAAACCAGGGTCAATCTGTGATGGTAAATTAGGGGAAGAATACCCTATAGAGAATCCTCAAGACTAATAGAAGAGAGATATTAAAACCAACAAATGGTTCTATTTCGAGTTTTGTGTGTGGGACTAAGTATGTGAGGTTGGAGGAATACACGTCAAAATAATGTTGAATCGAAAAACAAGTTGGGAATGTTGAGACCGTGGAATCCCATGAAGGAAAATATAGAAATTTGGTTGAAGACAAAGGAGTTGGAGTTTTCACAGAAAGGTAACTTAAATCTAAAGTTAACACCGCAAAAATATCTCAACAAGTACATATTCAGTGACTTGTGTGAAGTATTTTTCTGTGATTTCCCACATGTATTATAGGAGTGGATAAAAAGATAGAAAGACAACCATCCTACAAATTCGACCAGACAGCTAGAGTGGAATCTTGAAGAGATCGCATGTTACAATGAGTTGATAATAAGTTTACACGCGCAATATAGTCCTGGTTAACATTGTTTCCATATTTATCACAGAGTTTGCAGTAGATACAACAAATTCATACAATTCATATGAACAACATTTATTGAAGGGACCTCGAGGTAGGTACATAAGAATTGTTATATACTTCCATTAAGATATTACTATATAATAAAGGTGTAATGACGATGGAGTCAGACAACTAAACTTCCCTGCGTGAATGGGGGAAGGGGGGAAGCACTGACAGAAGAGGGAGAAATGGATAAAGGGAAGAAGGATGAGGCCTTGGATCCCATTATGATGGATAAAGACAAGATCAAGCGGATCATGGAAACAACTGGAAAGATGCGTAGTGGAGTACCCTACAAATATAAGCTTTGAGGGAAGGCTTGGAAATTGATGAAGAGGAGGTAGAGGATCTTTGGGCTATGGAGAATATTGAGGAAATCCTGTACGCAACATATGAGAGGAAGATGAGAGGTCCGGGACCAGAAATAGAAGGCAACACTCCTATCCATAGCAGTGTCAGTGTGGAACCCATAAATCCATGTGCAACCAATACACCAAGAAGAACACCACCATTTTTGCAACCGAATTTCAAGAGAAGGAAGATAGAAGGAAGTACATCTACACAAGAAACACCAACTGGAGAAGATATTTCAAGAAGAAGTATTCAAGTATATACACCGTGCGGAGGTAGTAGTTCAACATTCAAAATGGTAGGACATAATCCCACGATTAGGTTAACAAAATTCAAAGGATAAGCATCAAAGGACCTGGAGAAGCACTTGTTTATCTGTGAAAATATCTAGGAAGCGAAACAGATCACAGATGAAGACACTAAAATTGCACATTTATCTATCATGCTAACAGATAACGCACTGGACTAGTATATCAGTTTAGCTGCAAATAATCCACCAGGGAGAACTAGAATGATTTGATATATCAAGAAGCTATTGATAAATGAGTTCCAGAAGCCTAGTTTAGAGGATCAATAGATGAATGAGATGACAAAGATTAGACATAAACCAGGAGAATCTGTATGGGAGATCGACCATAGATTCAAACAACTGAAGGGAAAGCTAAAATATGTCATGACAGATATGCAACATAGGCATTTGTTTGTCAATTCATTGCTACCACACTTGAAGTATCCATTGTGACAACAAAAGTTTCAAACGCAAGAAGAGGCTCTGCAAGAATCCCTACAGCTAGAAGATATCCAATATCAGAAGACAGATACAACCATAAAGGAGATGAAGGAGGATCTAAAGAACTTAACGTTCTAGTTAAACCAGAACAAAGGTAAGGAAAAAAGAGAAGTTGTTTGGTGTACCACATGTAGGATAAAAGGACACCATAAGAACGGATTTCCAACATTTGTGCAGTACATGGAAACATGAATGCCTAACCCATTAACAACAAGAGGAATCTAGTGTGAGATCTGTAAGAAATAGGTTCATGATCCATACCACTTCCCAATGATGCATAAGTACCAGACAATACCAAGGAGCTCGTATTGTAAATTTTGCAAGTCAATAGGCCATGATGAAAAAGATTGTAGAACCATGGACCTGATGAGGGATGAACCTTAGTTTAACCAAGTACCATCACTGTACAATACTATGCAACAACATTATAACACTGTGCAATAGCAATATAACATTATGCAACCACAATATAGCATCGCGCAACCACACTATAATACCGTGCAATATAACTAAGCACCTCAATATAATGCACCACGAGGGGATCGAAATGGATACGGAGGTGGAGGAAGAGAAAGAGGGGGTTTTGGAAGAGGTGGAGGACTAATGGTATGTCACAATTGTCAACAACTAGGACATTATGCAAGATAATTTCCATTTCCACCAGCAACATGTATGTATTTTCGTGCATTAGATCATGATACAGATGAATGTATGACACTATTAGGGAAGATCAAGGAAAAGAGGAATCAAAACAATCAGAATGTTGAGTGGATATAATCAAAAGTGAGGAATGAGGGGAGAAACATCAACATAGTTACATGGGGAGGATCTAAAATAGGAAATGATGCACTAAGACAAGAGCCAGTACAACACCAATGGGTGAAGAAGAATGTTGAACCAAGGAAGAAGTTTGATGTGCAATGTAAAGACCCGATTTCAATTAACATTTTAAAATTCTACCAAATGTACAGTAATTCCTACTAGGTTTATAAAGAAGAATAATTCGAAATTTTCTTAACACTTACGCATAAATTTTTTATCAATGAATAATAAATCTAATTAAACAATGGATAAATTGGAATCAAATACCTTAACTCTGATGCTAAAAATTCCTTCCTGTTGTCCACAGCTTGCTTCCTTCCCGCTTCCTTAGAGCACTACCCAAAACCGACCTCCCTGCCGACTAGTTAGCTCCTAGCCCTAGGATATCAACGGATATCCTAGCCCTCCGTGCTCAAAACCCCCAGCAACCCCGGTCCACTGCTATAATCCAAACTCTCAAAGTCTCACTCTCCCTGCAATACTCAGAGCTCCCAAAATCCTTCTCCACTCCCGTAGAATGATCCTCCCCCCAACTCCTTTCCTTCCTTATCCCTCCTTCACCGACACTCCTCCTCCATTAACTCCCTACCTAACTCCTTTATTACCCCTTATCCTCCCGCCGTTAATACCCTTATCCCTCCTTTATTACTTATCCTCATGTATTTAATATGATATCTCTTGTGGGATATGTAACCTAATTTAATATTATATCTTATTATCCACCGTTTATTTAATACTTTTATTAATTAACGAATTAATTAATAATTAAATTAATTATTAACCATCATGAACAATTATTTAATAATAATCAATTAGAAATGTTATTTTAAGACATAAATATAGTTTAGCTAATCTTTTAGGATTATATTATTAAATTAATTATACTTAATAATCAAGGGTCGTTACATGCAAAACTAGACAATAATTCCTAAAGCTATACATCACATCGAAATCAACTATGCAGCATAATAAGGAAGTACCAGAGTACGATATGTCTCCATCGTTGGGTCACACCAAAGAAACATAACAACTGGGACAAGTAAGTACGATTAAAGGTTTTTTTCACTCCTGTGTTAGACTACTATATGATCCATCTTCTGTTAAAGTATTCCAAAATATTCTAGAAAGAGGTAACATAGAAGTAGAAGGAAATTTAGAACAAAAAACAGTCAATCACCTATATACAAGAAGGATAACAAATAGGGAATCCAGGTTGAACACCAACATTGGAGATTTTAACATGGGAGATATTATAACGGATTTAGGATCTGAAGTTAATGTATTTCCCAAGAAGACATGAAAATGTATGGGAGAACCCATATTAGGATATTCACCTATTCAGCTGAAACTAGAAAATCAACATAGAGTTCTACCAATTGGAATACTAAAAGGAGTAATAGTATATCTAGATGGAGTAGGGACTAAAGCCGACTTTGAATTAATTGAGATAGTGGATGACACAACACCTTATCTAGCATTTCTTGGCTTGGATTAGGAATTTGATAACTAGGCCATAATAAACCTAAAGACACTGAAGATGACCTTCGAGATAGGAGAGTACAGATTCATTGAGCCATTGGACCCATCAGAAGGGGAAAGGTTTGTAGAACCTACTTGCTTGGACCTGGAGGAAATCAACTAGTTGTATAGAAAAAATGTGTGAGATGAATACTACATGAACCCAACTACATATGGGGTACACATTTGGTGAAGAATCACCTCACGTGTGTCAGACTCAGATACGGGCTTAGAAAACTAGCAGTAGAGGTTACACAAAGTCTCCAAGAGAAGATGTGCAACAATAGACTGCACAGTAAGATGGGTAGGTATAGAGATAAGGGAACCTCCCATATTCCATGGGGTGAATGACCTAGAAGCATTATTAACATAGTATGAAGATGAAGTGTTGGAAAATCAGAGGCTCTTATCCCTAGATATACCACTCAAGGAAACACCTGCAAGATGGTGGGGTGCTCACAAGGAGAGAGTGTAAGACTGGTACCAATGTAAACGGTTAATGCACATTAGGTTTGGTTCAAAACAAGGAAGCAACCAACTAGAGAAATATGAGCTACAGGGAGCACCAAAAAAAAACTTGGAGAAGTGCATAATGCTATGGAGGATGACACCACTAGAGTGGCCTCATCATTTTTTTCACACATTAGAAGGCATTCCAACAAACTGGTATGCAAACCAGGAATTGCGCAGAGGAACTATGAGCTGGAAAATATTACAACAAAACTTTATAGTCACTTTCTCATTTGAGCACGAGAACCCCAAAATAGATGCAACACTTAAAAAAATCAGAGGGGTGATATACATTAAGGAACCAGAAGTTGAACTCATCACAAACAAACAACAGTAAAATATACAGACAGTAAGATAACTATTGCCATGCTACCACGTGCAGGAAGAAGCACCAGATGAAGATGACCCATGTGATATTTACATTGAATAATTTGAAGGCAAGAGAGAAGTGGAAGTTCCACCTATGGAATCAGAAGTAATTGTTGCAATGATCAAGGTGAAGAAAATAAAAATTGGGACAATTGAGAATCCCAAAAGGGCCAACATTGGAGACTATTGGGATGAGAAAACAATGGAAAGCATAACAGAGTTACTACGGGAGTACAACGACATGTTCCCAACTACATTCAAAAAATGAAGGGCATAGAAGGAGATCTAGGAGAAATGAATATACCACTCATAGTTGAGGGAAGACCAATAAGACAATGACCATATAGACTGAACCCCATATATAAGCAAAACTTCAAAGCCGAAATCGATGGGATGTTAGAGGATGGAATCATAGAACCTATAGAGGAATTTGAATGGGTAATCTCGATGGTAGTTTAGGACAAGAAACAATATGGGATAAAAATATGTGTCGACTTGAGGAATTTGAAAGATCCAAGCCTACATGACTCGTTTCCTACTCCCTTCACAGATGAAGTGTTGGAGAATGTAGGAGGATGGGAAGCTTAATCATTCATCGACGGATTCGCAGGAAACCATCAGATCAGGATAGCACCAGAAGATAGATACAAGACAACGTTTTCCATAGAATGGGGATCCTATCAGTATACAGTCATGTTGTTTGGATTGAATAATGCACCATCAATATTTTCCAGAGTAGTTATAGCGACATTCAAGGAATTCATCCACCCATTTCTAGAGGTATATATGGATGATTGGACAGTGTATAGTCTCTTGAAATACCATGTAGGAGTGTTGAGATTGATGTTATAAATATACAAGAAGTGTCAGATATCGTTAAATATAAAGAAGTGCATCTTTGGAACACCTTTTGGGATACTATTGGGCCATATCGTATGGAAGCAAGGATTTCTAGTAGATCATGCCAAGATTGTAGTAATTGTTAATCTACCACCACCAAAAATAGTCCACCAATTGAGAGATACATTGGGACATACATGATACTACATGAAGTTTATAAAGGGGAATGAATAGATCATCATGCCAATGGAGAAATTGCTAAAAAAGGACAACAAGTTTCAGTGGTATGAGGACTATCAGTGCAGATTGGACACCCTAAAAGAGAAGATGGTAACTCCGCCAATACTAGTATTCCTGGATTGGGAAAAGACGTTCCACATCCATGTAGATGCGTCAGCCATAACTCTTGGAGCTATACTAGTGCAGCCAAGAGCAGGATAATTGGACCATCCTATTGAATTTGCTAGAAGAAAACTGTCAGAATTGGAGCAGAACTACAATAAAACAAAGAGGGAAGGCTTAGCTATGGTCTACGTACTTCAGAAGTTTAGCCATTATTTATTGAGAAAACATTGCAAAATGTTCACAAACCATTCAACACTCAAATTCCTTGTCAACAAGCCAGTGTTGGGGGAGAGAATTTGTATATGGTTATTATTGTTCCAGGAATTTGACTTTGAAGTGATAGTCAAACTAGGGAAGTTGACCTTAGGACCTGATCACTTGTCAAGGATCACAAATGGGGAGGAACATACTAATCTAGGGGATAACTTTCCCAATGCATAGTTGTTTTTAGTTCAGATAGCCGATGAATATTTTGCATACATCATCGAGTACTTGAGTACAAGGACTGGGCCACAATAATTCAACACTATGTAGAAGAAGAACTTGGTCGTCAGGGCTACAGACTATCAATTGATTGCAGGACACTTATATAAAATGAGTGCATATAGCATCTTGAGAAGATGTGTTCTAGAGCATGAAATACCAAGGATATTAGTAGAATCCCATGAGGGAATAGCAAGAGGACATTATGCAAGAAACGCTATCGTGTAGAAGGTATTGCGCGCAGAACTATGGTGGCCGACCATTCACAGAGACAAAAAGGAATACTACCAAAAATACATTGTATGTCAAAGGGCTGGTAAACCGAATAGAAGGGACGAGATGCCCCTAAGACCACAGGTAACCTTGCAGGTATTCGAAAAATGGGAAATATATTTTGTGGGACCAATTAACCCACCAACAAAAATGTTAGGAGCAAGGTACATTATCACTGCGACAAAATACTTAACAAGATGGGAACAAGCAACACCAACAAATTATTGCAACGTAGAGATGACAACACACTTCTTTTTTGAGCACATGATCACTAGATTTGGATGCCCAAGGATTTTGATGAGTGACCAAGGCACTCACTTCATTAACAACACTATTAGAGCTATGACTAAGGAGTTTGAATTTTATCATCAAAAGAATACATCATATCATCCTCAAGCAAATGGAACAGTGGAAGCCTTTAACAAAATCCTTGAAAATGCACTGACGAAGATCTGCAACATTAATAGGGATGATTGGGACTTGAAGATACCAGTATTATTGTGGGCATATAGGACCACATTCAAAAAGTTGACAAGACATACACCATTCATATTGGTGTATGGAGAAGAATCAGTGGTGCCATTAGAATTTTTGGTACCTAGTATGCGCGTAGCAGCAATTACAAACATGACAGAATGAGGCACACTACAGGAAAGGTTAAGTTAGCTAATGATCATGGAGGAAGAAAGGATTTTAGAAGGGTTTCATCAAGAAGTACGGAAAGCAAGGGACAAATCTTGGCATGATAGACACATCAAAAAGAAGAATTTCAAGGAAGGAGACTTAGTCTTGGTGTATGACAATAAATCTCTTCGGCATCCAGGAAAACTCAGAATGCATTGGTTAGAAACATATGAATAAAATACTATCAAACATGGGGGAGATGTATAGTTTAAGGATTTAGGAGGAACAAAACTTAGAGGGATGATCAATGGGACTTGACTGAAGTTGTATAGGGATAGTCAACCAACCAACACTTAAAAAAAAAAAAAAAGAGGGCTTACCGCATCGGAAATCAAAAGATAGAAACAAAGGCATAGAGCACAAAATATAATAAGAACATGCACTCATAAACGCTAGCATGATGGAGAAAGGACCAATGGTCACTAAAAGGTGGAAACATCGAAAATGTCAAGTACATAAAATAAGAGTCAGCGGACGAGGGCTACCCAAATTAAATGACAAGAATGATAGGCAAGATGTCACATTAATCACCCCAACTCGCGATGGAAAGGGAAATCAATGGAAAGTATGCAGGAAGTGCTTATTCATTTAAAACACAATTTTGGAAACATCTCTGAGAAGTTTCATCTGATTTCTATATAAGGGAAGCATGCCAGGATTGAAAGGCTTATTTTGAAATTGAGAAAAGCACAGAAAGATAGAGTATACAGAGAAAAGAGTGAAGTTTGTAGAGGTTACAGAGGCCACTAAGATCAATGGAGAACATATTTACCACCATGGAACCACCCAAAATGGGAGAACCGAGCCAGACTTGCAGACAACCTCTAACCAACATCAGACCACCACCGCAGCCACAAGGAAGTGAACAACAACCACCTCAGCCTCTAGAAGTCATCAATGTCCATGAAATCCCATCACCTGATATGACACTAGGAAGCCCCACACCAATAGTGGAGGAGACCCAATAGATAAAACTAATGGGAATGGACATTGATGTTCCATAAGGGGGATAGGTCCAACAGGTTGTGGATGCAGGAAATAGTTCTCACCCCGAAAACCATGAAGAAGCCATGAGATTCAATGGGACATCCCCAAACCATCTAGAAATGGCTGCACCAGAAAGGTCACACACAACCTCACCATAATAGCCACAAGAGGGAACATTGGAATATGTCATCGGTCGGGCAGAGGAGTATGCAGAAGACCAAACAATAGAGGCTAGAACCTCGATCCGAACACCAAAACGGAAGGGCAAAAAGAAAGTACCAATATCATTGTGCAAGCAAGCCACAAAAGCCATAGTATTTCCATGTATTCCAGATGGATGACAACATGTTAGGCCATGTGGAGAAATTGCAGTACTCAAACCATGATGTGAATGACATGGACTAGTTCCCAGAGTTTGCCAGGAAAGTTTACCTAGAAACTTTGGGTATAGGACCCTTTGGAGAACAAATTATCCAACCAATCTAGCGGGAAAAAGGACTAGCCATAAATAAGATTCTAGGCCTATTGGACATCCCTCACTTTGGGAGGGGCCTATATGTAAACAACTGCATCAAGCAACTAATGACAGTTACCCATAGAGGATACCTATGGCTGGAACAGATCGTCTCAATAGATGAGCTCATTGCATATATCATATGGCTGCCAACATGGGGGGAGACACCCACATAGTTCCTTGATGAAAATATGAAGGAGAAGGAACTGGTCAAGGAAATGAATAAGAAGTATGGTACAGAAAGGGGGTTGTGTAGAATCATAATCAAGCGTATTAGTGACACAGCAAAAAGAATGGCCACAAAAATCATGGAATGCAAGTTACTCAAGAAATGTCGCAAGGAGGAATTCCCTGTCGGGGTTGTCGTAGCTGCAACATAGTGTGCAGAGGGCACCACATTCAGATGGGCCCCGTACTTGTTGAATTTTTTCTTGGAAGACTACAAGGACGCACAGGACCTAGGGACAAAATTTCACTATTCATGTCTACTCATCCTGATCACCTCGGTAGGATGGAAGGAGCCTAAGTACTCATTCTTTTCCACGTGATCCATTCCTTTCCATGAAACATGATACCTATCATTGGGGAGCACACAAGACCCCAAGAAAAAAAAGGTGAATGTAGCCATGTTCGAAGGATATTACTGTTATAACCCTAAATTGCACCATCCATGCTTACCTGGCATCAGGCCAAATCATTGCCCTTCATTGCCAAAGCCATGCTGAACAAGACTCTTAAAAAACCTCCTAAATTAAGTAACCTGCGCCCTAACCTATCACTGGGCACGTTGGAACGCTGGCAGGCCTTATACTGCACGCGTTGGAACGCGGGCTGGCCCACTACAACCAGCGTTTACCTAACAAAGAAAAAAATCAGGAAAGTTTCCGCCAGGACGAAAATCTTTGGGTCAGTTAACTAGAACTCCCAGCCATGCATGGTCGAGAGTTCGTCTAAAACCCTAGCTCCTTCTAGCCTATAAAAGAAGGGGTAGGGGTACTATTCAAAAGAGGAAAAATCATAGCAAAGAAACTCTGCCCAATTGCCAAATCCGTTTTGTCCCAACCCTTTAGCCTTTCCTCAAGCTTTAGGAGAATTCAAGCAAAGCAGTTGGAGGACAAAGAAGAGGAGGAGCCTAGGATCATGATCGAGGAACGGTGGTCGGTCTCTATAATCATTGTAAGTTGGTTCATATTGAGATTAATAAAAAGATACTTTTCATGTCCCAAATACATGAGTCTTATATGTTTTATGTGATTTGTGTTTAATCTCTAACCCTTTAGTAGAACAATAGCATGCATGCATAGTTTTGTCTTGATTGCAGGATCGCTTTTTGGAAGGAGCAGCAGAAGCAAGGTGATAAAGCTCAACGGAGGATCTACACCAACCGTCGATAAAAAGGTTAGTTGGTTCTTCCCTTGTTTGCTTGTGAAAAAGGGTTTTAGGTTGGGGTAGAAGGTTAAAAGTAGTTTATGAAGGGTCATGATCTGCATGCAAGTTT